>WBMZ01001820.1:0-40000 GCA_013400975.1 Atrichornis clamosus | reverse complement strand
GAAAACAAATCAGATGTTCATCATTTTCCAGATTCCACACATCATGTCTGTCTCTCACCTTGGCTGCGTAAGCCAGGTGGGATTCCTGAGTGATAAGAAAATCTACTAGCATACGGTGACATAAAACATGGACTACAAGACAACTTGGTACACTGCCTATGTAAAGACAACTGCAAAAAAAAGTCTAAAATAAGCTACATTTTTAAGAACCATTGGTAAGAACCTGTATGCAAATGTTGTGTGGTCTAACACCTATTTTAGTGGGTCTTACATTTCTTGGGCTCAATTTTATTAAAAAGAATAACAATTTTTGAAGACAGTACTCTATCTCTAGTGGCTTTTTTACCCCTACTTTAGATTCAGAGAATTTCTGCAGGTAGAGTTATTTATTTTTAAAATTTACAGGCTGAAAAATATTGCATGCAGCTATGTTTGATCTTCCCTTACTTAATTTTTCAATTTAGGGATTTATAGACACATGTTAATTTTCATTTTCTCCTCTATCCCACATCTTCCTACAAGAATTATGCTGTCTTTATTAAGAAAAACCTCTACTTGTGTACACCAGACATCATCCAAACCCAACCAACACACTGGATTTTCCCACCTATAATCCATCTGTACAGGTCCAGGAATGCAACTCTTTTGACCTTTGGAAGAGCCACCACATCAGGAGCTGCTTTCAGCATCCAGAGTGCTAAAAGTGGTGTAATGAGGAACACATCCCACATCTCAGGGTATAACACACTCTCTTCAGTCAGCTGTGTTGGGTTAATTCTCTTTTTTCTCTCCTTTTAGGTTGTGTCTTTTGGCAATTGTTTCGGTTTTTACCTGAGAATGACTCCATTCACACATACAAATCAAAGCAAACCACCCAAACATTTCACAAGGATAGAGGTTCTGGGAATGGCAGTGTTACGATACCACTTGCAATTCCAGAAATTATCTATCTGTGTACAACAGGCTATTTAACTGAAATACTGCCTTCCTAAAAGAGAATCCAGCAGGCAATTCATATTTTAAAGATGCTACATTTTTGTTAAAAATATCACTGTATTCACTCACTGTCATCTGTGATCATGATGATTGACAAATCATTACAGCATCATACAAGAGCAAAAAAAAAGTACTGCTTTCACAGTCTTTGAAAACTTTCGAAGTTTATCCATTTTCAAAAAATCCCCGAACTTTTCACTTTTCAAAAAGGTATTGCAAATCTTACAAGACAATTTGTTCTATAAGTTAAGATCAATATACCAGTGTATTGGTGTTCATTTACAAACAATTGTATTCTCCCTCAAAATAGAATATCAAGATGTGGACTCTTTAAAAAGACTCAAAACCAGAAGACAATAAAAAACTAATATTTGTAATTTTGTAGTCAGACAATATTAAATCAAAAATCCTTTGGAGGAGGAAAAAGGCAGCCAAAATATTTGAACACAGAATATATGATTTTTTTGAAATTTTACAGTAAATCAGGTAATATTTCCAATGTAAAGTAGTTATTTTAAAGGACCACTTTATACTAATTTTATATTGAAATAAATATTTTTTTACTGAAGTTCCATAGAATATACAATGTAAGAACAGCTGTCCCAGGTTGGGTAAAAGGTCCATCTACCTCACTAAGTCATCAATAACAAACAAAAATCCAGTTAAAACTCTCTTCTACTGAATTAAAGTCAACAGTATTTCTTCTCCTTGACTTTGCAACTACAGAGTTTTAAAATTAGCCCAGAGCACAGACTTGGATCATGTGCTGCTTTTACTCTGTAAGAGGCAAGTTCAGCATTATCATCAGCATGCAACTTATGTTTGGACAATTTATGTTTGTACAACCTTTGAAGACTTCTGGAGCTGCTGTTTCTTCAAGACTTTTCTGGAGAACATTCTCCATCCCCTTACTAGTGGATTAACAATACTTCTCTGTACCTACTCTCTCAATAAGTATCTCTATCTACCCTTTTTCATGCTCTTTCCCAAGGTTCAGGTTTACACTTTGAGTAGCTGACCTTAGCAACACAGGACAGAATCGTTCAGAGGACTCATGACAGAAGTTCTGCAACAGAGAGGGCATAAAATATAAAGCCTGTTACTAAAGAAAGCAAAGATTATGTTCTTTTGCCACTCTAACAGCTGAAGACTTAAAATAACAGATTTACTCCATATAATAGATATCCTATAATTCAGGGCATCTTAGCCAAGAAAAAGATTTGTGAACATGTTAGTGTTCCTTATTTTCCAAAGACAACACAGTCCTAGTCTCCTCAAACTGTCCTTACCTAAGGTAGTAGCAGTTTCTGACCTAAAAACAATGGCATTTGTTTAACTTTTAGGTAAGTGTAAAGATTTTAATTGTGGAAGCTGTAGACTTGTTCTAAAGTTACCTTTGTCAAAGCCTAGGAAAGTATTGTGTCCTTTCAGAGCGGGAGACCAGCATTTCCTCCACAGGAGAGCAAAACACTTGTCCTTAAAAACATGCTTTAGAATATTTGCTGACAAAACCATCATGAGATACTAGCAGTCTGAAACAATCTGATTGATGACATAATGCTTTTCAAAGGTTCAGATTTAACAAAATTGTGGTGAAAGTATTGAACAAAGAACTCTGAGCTGTTAGAATCCACAGGGTTCTTTTGTCAAGAAGCAATGGGTCTTGGCTGGTTGTTTTGTTTTTCTTGTTTGCCTAGGAGGTTTTAGGTGGGTTTTCCCTTCTTTTTTTCTTTTTTTTCCTCCACATTTCCAAGGGTTTCAACATGATAATGAAGCTACTCTTAAGGAGTACAGATAAGCAAATTATTACAAAATACAGTGATGTGGTTAACATCTTCATCTGTGTTTCAAACCCAACTTAACAGCTGAACATGCTAGATGGATACTCATCATATGACAGCAACAGCAACGCAGAAAACCAGGAGGAAAGAAAAAAACGAAAGCTGAACAACACATTCCTGAGAAGACTAAACTGATGACCCTGAAAGCGTATGGGAAAGTCTCTCTGAGAGCCTTTTTTTATTCAACCTGCAATACTTCATTTTGATGTGATAATAGGCATTTCAAGCAATTATTGCAGTGCTCCAAATCAGCTTTTTAGATCGTAATTCAGTAAAGATTACTCCCATCAATGCAGAGCTATAGCAAATGTAACCTGAAGAGTGAAGCTTTTAAACATGTTTTGTCAGTTGCTCCAAAGTCTGTATTAGCTACCTGTTGAATTCTGGATGAAACTGAAGAGATTGGAGCCACTTGTGCAAGTACTACATTCCCTGGGATCTGCGTTTTCCCCCCCACTACAAGAGGTTGCCTTCAGTAATTTGAATTTTTTTGATGAAAATATATAATCTTTCACAAGCCAGCCAGCCCAAGCATGTTCCAAAACCAGGTAATTTAAAATTTTCATAGGATACAAGTTGGTTAGTAGAGTTAACACAGATATACATTATCAGCATCCTTACTTTCTGTAATCAAAAGTAATTACATATTATATTGTATTTGGCTTTTATAGGACAATACTATGGTTAGACCATAGATAATATCCAAAGATTTTTTCAACCACAAGTAAAAATGTTACCAATAAACTAGAAGATATTTTAGCTCATTTCACCTGAAATTAAGAGAGGAAACCTTAAACAGTAGCACTCTAATTAAGACTGCAAAACTGTTTTCTAACAACATGTGTGTACATGGGATTAAATTCTCCTCCCTAACCTTTCCATCCTAATATTTTTCAATATTCGGTCAGTATCCATTTAGCTGTTACTGTAGAGACATTAAGTGTTGAAGGGATTAATAGAAGCCAGGTTTATCCAGATTTTACAGACACAGAACAAACTAGAGGTGTTTTAGCAAGCCAAAAAGCAGTTTCTGCCCGTTTTAAACACCATGCTGCCACCTAGTTGACAACCTACCGAACTGTGCTGTCCTGGATGCACCGCAATTACAGCTGAAGTCATGGAATAAAAATCAAACCGTCTCCCAAAAAAACTTTTGTGACAGGACGACGGTATCTGAAGCAATGAATGCTCCAACTAAGTTCCCTGTCCAGTAGCAGTGCTCTGCCAGAACAAAGAAACGGGACTGCAGCTCTCAGTGGTCATTTGCAACACGTCACTCACTGCAAAAGGAGGGGATGTGTCCAGGGAGCATTCCCATGTGGTAGCTGCTGCTTGCTTGTAGTTGTAGTTGTGAATGCCTATACCGAGTGTAAAACAAGGAAATGGTTTGACTCAGTACCACCAAGTATGGGATCAGTCGAAAATAATATCATATGAACATTAAACAGATTTATACTGACGAATGCATTGAAGAAAACCATTCCCGTAGGTGAGAAATCTAAAGATCTGTGAAATTTAGTTTTATCAATTAGAGGAGGCTGGCTGCTATGGAAGCATCATTCAGGACCATGCTGAGCTGTGGAGGGTTTCTTAGACGAGAGTCTCATCAAGAGGAATAAATTGCTGTCTTAGCTAAATCTAATGCAAAAGATTAGGGACACAGCAGCAGGGGGAGCAAACAATCTCCTGTGTCAGCAAGTTCAGACACTACTGATATTTAACCCCTTTCCAACAGTTTGGAAGTATCTATTTTATATTCAGAAAGAACTGTTTTCCCTGAAGGCTGGTTTGTTTCTTTTCTTTCTTCTCCCTTCTTAAAAGATGTCTGACAAGAAGTACTACTTTTTTCTCAACACAATTTATACTAACACTACTATTAAACATTTTGGTATCCTTATGGTAAAGCTTCAAAAGGAATTATGTTATTATCTCAATGGGGCATAATATATGAAAATTGTTTCTTTGCTGCCCTAGCATCATAGATAGTGTAAATATTAGTGATTTAAAAAAATCTACTTTCATCATAGGAATAATTTCCTATTTCTAGATATCTGCATCTCACAATAGGTTAGATTAAGGATGTCTCTGCAGCACCAGGTTTGGAACAGCTCCCACAGGAGGCCAGGAATGGCAGGAGAAGGCAAGCAGCAGCCTTGTACCAAAACACTGTGTTTTATATCTCCTCCCCATGCCACAGCATCCCCAAAACTCCAGAACAGCAGAGACTGCAGAGAGCAGGCAGGCGCTCTCCTTCCTCTTTGGATACCCAGTCTAATGCACGATCAACAGGTACAGGATTTCTGCAAGGACAGAAGACAGGATGCATGAGCTTGCTGTAAAGATGCATTAGAAAACCATAATTACATTACATTGTGATAAAAACTTGAATGCAAAAGACATAAGAAATGAAAAAACAGTAACACTTTTAAGATGAAACAAATATATTGAACACAGTACTTTTAGAGCTCTTTTTCATGTCAGCCTTTACCAGGAACATGAAAGATATGACTGAGATCTTACTAGAAGTACTCTGGAAATGTGGATGTTTTACGTATTTGTTCAAATTCCTAAGTGAATGACAAATTTAAACTTTCCTACTGAGAAAAGTTTGCAGCTCAAAGCACTGTACCGTTGTCTACACATGTAGTTATTTTTGCAGATAAAATACACATCGCCAGGGCCCTGAGAGAGGAGATGCCCCGGGTGTTTGCATATTTTCCTCAGACCTGTGGCAGGATGAAACTGCTTGTATGCCAGAGGCAAGCAGCCTGGCTAGATCAGAAAAGTATTTCCAAACGCTGTATAAACAACCTATTTGAAAAGCAAGAGCCTAAGTCCTACATACTAAAAACAAGGAAAGACACTGTTCTCTTTGGGGCAGGCCCAAGATATTAACAGTGCAGCAGCCTCCCAGGCCCACCTGAAAAACTGCCTTTTTTTTTTTAATCCAAAACCACACACATCTTGTTTTCCCCAATTCCACCGGTGCAGAGGTGGTTATTCTCCAGCAGGAGCAGCACCGAGCCCTTGTCCCGCACTCCGGGGAGCAGCCGCGGCTCCAGCCCGAACAGCCCCGGCAGCGGGCCCCGCTCTGCTCAGGGCACAGGCAAGGCACGTCTGTAACACAGCTAATGTCACTTTGTCCCGGGATATAAGAGTAGGACATCTCACCCTGCCCCGTCTGAAGTGCAAATTTCCCCGGAAAGGAGCCTTATTTTCAAGGCCCCACCCCTCCGCAGGCCCGAACGAGGCCGCCCTCACGCTCAGGTGCCCGGAGGAAGCGCGGCGGTGGGACGGGCACTGCGAGGGCAGCAGGGCCTGGGGCTGGGCACACTCACAGAGTACGGAAATGCAGTTAATATACCCCAAATCCTTTACTCTGCCCTCTGGGGACACCATATAAATAGACAATTTGTTTTTCAAGACATACCAGACACTGCTTTTCCTCATCTCTTATGTTCCACTACGTTTTTCTGAGTGGATGAGTATTTTGCCACACGTTTGTTCTACTTTTCCCCAGACAATTGTTTTGGTTTTTGTTTTCGTTCATTAGTTCAGCTTGTTTTGGGTATTTTTGACATGATAAATTAGATTTGGCTATTTGATTTTGTTTAAACCATAACAATAGTGTTTGATTTTATGGCTGGTTAAAATGCACACAACAGTAAGGAGAAGGTGATTCGAGCTTTGGGCCGTACACAGCCCAACTTTGCCGGAACACACATGGTAAAGAAAATGCTTCATAAAATCAACATTTCCAACATTCCAAAGCATTCAAGTTAAAGAAGATACATTTTTAATAAGATACCTGATATAACCTTATTAAACGATAAGCAGAATGATAATGATGATGCTCAGAACTATACTCTTACTCAGTCCAAATAAATTCTCATCAAAAACTTTTTTCTTGGCAAAGCAGCTTCATCACTACAGGGTCTCTACAGAATTTTCTCAGGAAGTCTTATTCCAGTAATGCCAGAAACCTGAAGTGACACTGACCCTCTGGGATGCTCCCTGTGCCTGTGAAATAGTGGATTACCTTTCCAATATATGATCAAATTAGTCCTCATTAACCTCAGCAGACACCATACTGGTCATGCTCATGAGTCAGAGTCCTGGGGGTTCTGTATCACAAATGGATTTTACAGATGTATTACAACAAAAATCCTCAGCTAACACAAGGCTTCAGCAAGTGGAGCAGTTGAGCAGTGGATTGGTTGGGAATGCATCTTTCCCAAAGGTCATGGGTGTTTTGAGTACTGCTGGATGTCTAGTGGAAATATTCAACTGGAATATATAATCTGTTCAGGAAGATCTGTCAGTGAATTTTCACTTTTCAAGTAAATTAACCTTTTATTTACACAAATACCTAGTTGGACCTAGTTGCATAATCTTATATTAAACATAGGCATTGATCCTGCTCTCCCACTGACTTCAAGATAAAGAGAGCCAGATAACACAAGCATAGGATGCTAAGTACAATTAGATTATTTAAATATCAGATAATACAGAATGGTTTGTCCAACTCTGCTTTGCAACATTCATAGAAAATGTTAAGAGAACTAAAACTGGAAATATTATATCCAGCAACTTTTTTTTAAAAAATAGCACTATATAATGAATCATCACAACATTTTAAAGTTTCATTAAGAACAGTTTCAAAACTGTATGCTGCTAGTTGTTACTTATCTGGTAAACATTGCATCAGCTTATGACTTTACCAACTGAGTAGTTCTCTGCCAAACTTAACATGCATTTTTATAATTTTCTTCATATCATTATAAATCAATGCTCAAATGCTGCATGGAAGAATGCTTAGATGTAAGAGGAAGAAAGGAGATACAAAGTCATACAAGTCAGGCAGGGCATAATAGAAGAAGTATAACGTGAAAATGAGTGCTATAATGAAAAGGTATGCAGGAACTTATTTATCAAGGGTTTACATTTAACATGGAATGTGAGCTGAAGTCATCTAATAACTGGCGCTTAGGATACATTACTTTTGCTTGATCAAACTTGAAAGAGGCAAAAATAAATGCGATAAAGGACATGAGAAATAAATAGGTTTCCAGTAAAAATTTCATTTCCTGGAAAATATAGAAAAGAGCTGACTTGCAGAATTATGTGTCCTATTTTAAAGAAAACAAAACAAAAATTTGAAGGTAATATAGGAAACATTTTAACTTATTTTCCTCTCTATGCTAAAATTCAAACATAAATGTATAAAAAAATTTTTTTCTTAAGAATTTTTGAATTTCACCTGGATTATTGTCTTCAACAACAGCATGAACTTTCATGAAAGCATCATTTCCACAAGTTGTATGTTGTGTCCTTCACTAAAATACATAGCAAATAGTTATGCATGTTTAATGTTACACATAAATCACATTTTATGGAAAGATAATATAGTCACTGTGGAATGAGTTGCCTTTCTCCCCCTGAAATCCTATGATTTACTTGGCAATACCTAAAAATATTTATTTGAAACAACGATACCTGGAAATGTAATATTTTCCAAAGCACAACTCAGAAAGCATTCCTCTGCAGAAGTCTTTAAATGGGTAATCTAGGTCTACCAGACAGGGACATAATTTGGACTGTCACCAGTAACACGAGACTTATTCCTGTCAAGGCCACAGCTGGAAACTAAGAAACAACCAGAGCAGAGCGCTGACCCTCGGACTGGAGTCCATAGACAGTGCTACAAATGAAAACAGATTAGCACATATTGGCTCCTGCAGCTGCTGGAATTCATGGTGTTTGTGATTCAGCACAGCACTCCAATCTTCAAAATACATTTGGCAGTCTAAGTCGATTAACGTACTAAACAAACCTTTATCATTGCTCTAAAGATTTTCACCAGGAATTCCGAGTGTTAATCATGCAAATGAATACTTTAAAAAAAAAATCTTTTTTGAGGAAAAATAAGTTAATTTCAAAATCTTCAGATGGCATTTCAAATCTGTATCCATCTATATTGTAAATACCTGCATTAGATCATGTGACTATTTTTTAACCGCAATGTATACTTGATAATCAAACATGCCAAGCAAATGCTATGTTTCAGTAAATGCCTTTTCTTTCTCAGCAGGTGTTGTCGCTAGATTTAACCTCAATTCAATTAATTTATACTTAAAACCAACAGTATCATTGTTACTTTCAGATATTTCATACAATAGTAATGTGACATTTATTTAGTAATTTTGGACTCCACCAAAATGTATTTTTAGAAAGTAGTATTTGCAGTTATGTCAGGTTGTGTTGCATTGGTTGAGTTTGTTTATTTTAAAGATCCTTATGTACAAACTTATCCATATACTTCTGAGGTAATTTGAACATAGTACACCAAAAAAACCCACTAAATCTGTATTTTCACTTTGTTTTAAAATTACAGCACAGAACCACAAATTCTTACAGAAAATACAAATGGTATTTTTCAGTTGTAGTGGGTGGACCCGGGCTGGATGCCAGGCACCACCAGAGCCATGCAAAACCAATACATTAGTTCTAGTAATATAATCACTATTCCAGAGTATTTGCACAAAGTACAAGTAAATAGTAAAACAATGTGCAACAATTTGGGCATTCCTGCTCTGTGGTAAAACAAATCTGTGTATTTTTAAAGGTATGGGGATTAGCAACACTTTAAGGAGAAACTTTCCATCTGAAACTTCATTGGCAGTGTCAATGCTGCACAGGATGGGGTTGGTCCATCACCAGTTACAGTTATATGGCTATGATGATTCAGGGATTATATTCAGCTCAGTCTCATCTGCTATTCTAATAAGATGACATCCTTGCTAACCTGACAAATTCAATACAAAAGGAAAATGTCAATAACTCTAAAGATTAAAAGTGAGTAACAACCAGATACACTTCCAAACTTTATATATTAAATATTATTTCCATGTTCTTGAAATTATGCTCTGATAGAAGTTTCCCATATAACTAAGAAAACATACTGAGATGGTATTTAATGCTGAGCTTGTTTTAATGTGTTATACAAGTAATTTAGAGATGGTGAAGATATCCAAGAAAGAACATGGGAACAGGCCTCCTATTCAGCTAGTGTTTCCAAAACTCCATTTTATTGTTCCATTCATAATTTTTCTTTGTCTCTTTAATATGATCAGACCAAGACACCAGGAAGGCAAATTCCATTATGGATGGACTACAGGAAGCAGACTGTTCCTTAGTCTTTCACCTTTTTTTGTATCAAGCTCTCAGAACCACAACAGAACATTTGTCTCCAAACATTTTTTATATGTTCTTCCAAGTTATTAACTATTGCATTTAGACTATTGCTTCTTAATTCAGCATCAGTCTATATGTAATGGCTTTTGACTAAGATGAACTTACAAGAAATACAACTCTACAAGAAAATATTGAAACACTTATAGCCTGAAATACTGTGAACAAGATCTACCAAAAATATTAAAAGAACTAATAACTGGGATTCATTATTGAAAATAATTTGTACAGCTGTATACAAATATCAAAACAATAACAGAATACAGCCCTGAAAGACACCACTGCTCTTCTCCTGTTTGAATCAATAGTTCTTAACAGATAATAAAAGATAACTACTGAGACATTATGTTGCACATGATATGGAAGAAAAATAAAAGAAGATATTCCCTTAATGGAGAGAATAAATACTTACCTTTGAAGAAGGAAATAAGATTCAAAAAGTCTTGTCTTCCTTTGGTTTGGCACACACAGAAGGAATTATTTGTTGAGAATTTACCAAAGGAGCTTGGCTTTAGCCTGTGCTCTCATTTTGCCTCTGCAGAAACCCCTCACATTCAAGAGAGCCCAAATGAATAAAATTAATATATTACAGCCTAGGCACACCTTTGTCTGGTGCAACGGACCTTTGTGTAGTTGTCTGCCCTCTGCTAACCCTTTCACCATAGCAAATTCAATTTTGCTGACAGATTGGCTCTTACTGGCAGGGCACAGCACCAGGATGGGAAAACACACAATTTGGGATCCCTGAGGGAGTGCAGTGGTACCTATGGCCAGACACCCCACACCAAGGGGTTTTCTCAGAGTTCCGCCTCTCAGAGCTGCACAAGGTCTTGCCCCGGAGCTGGCCGGGGTTGCTGGACATCCCTCCCTGTGGCGGCTGGGCACAGGGGCAGGGGGAACACAGCCCCGGACAGCAAAGCCTGCCCTGGGCAAGGGGCAGCCTGCAAGGCTCTGAGCCAGACCCCCGCGTGCTGCTGGGCTCCTGACTTGCAGGAATGTGGGACTCCTGGGTTCTGCTGAGCTCAGAACCAGAGGCCCACTTCTCTTCCTCCCAAGTGGGTCTGTAGGGCTTCCTACACTGTTTTTGTTACTTTTGCTCAAACCAAGGGGTGGGGAAAGGGACACAAAAAAGGGAAGTTTATTTCTTTACATCATCCCTGTACACCAAAAAAATGGACTCCTATCTCTTTGATTTATAAATCGCTTCATTTTCTATAGACTCCATTCTTTCCAAAAAGCTTCACGTGTCAGATCTCCTTAAAGCAGCTGTATTTTCACAGCTTCTTGCTCTGGACAGCTCCCCATTTTCTGAATTATGCCTCATTCACACCAAGCAACCAAGTAGTGATGGGTAATAAAGCTCCATTGTTCTGCCAGTTGCAGAAGCATTCCTGATCAAGAATCAATTAAATGTGTACTTACCCTGTAGCTTTTTGCTATCAATGACTCTATTCACAAGTTATGTAGACAATGAGCTGCTTCACTGAACACTCACCATCAAAAAGAGATTAACCCCCAAAAATGTCTGCTACTAGTGACAAGTTTCAAAACAAATTTTTATAATGTAAACTGCCTCCTTAAAGGAATATTTGCATAATCTCATCATTTTCTTACATTAAGGACATAAACTGCACTCACACAGTCGGCTCATGGCTCACTTGTGCAGGAAGTATCATTTAATAAATAAAGAAATTAAGCTGATTTTGTGTGTCAAACGAAGTCTGTCTTACGAATGCGATGTCTAGTACTAGAAATATCTAGAACACAATTTCTGAACATCTCTCAACTCCCAATTTCCAACACCTTAAAATAACGTTGACCTGTTTTTCAATTGTAGAACTCTGCTCACATGTATTCTTAGAATTACAAAATGGTATCAGATTTTTAAAAAATTAAATAAAAGTCAGAAAATATATTTCTTCAGTATTTAGCTCCAAAAAAAAGGATTGTTTTTGATCACATAAAACCTTACAAATGCTACAAAGGCATATAAAGTCTGTCACAATTCTCCCTTAACATTTTTCTGGTATTTTAAAAAACAGATGTGGGATGTGTAAATAAATAAATAAATAAATAATGTTATTGTAAACATAAAATGTCTTTGTTTTTGTTAAAAAGAAATCAAAACTAGTAACCACTATCAAATTCAATGGATTATATTCCTGGAAATAGCATCAGACCTAATATTAGCACATACTGAAATCTGAAAGTCTTTAAAAGACTTAAGTCACTTCCAATTTTGTTTTTATAATTGTGTTGCACAAAATAAGCTGGTGTAAGAGATTAGGGGGAGGGGAAGAATCAGAGGCTCTTTGGCTGACTGGATGCGTTACATTAATTTCTTAATATGTGAAGGAGTGGATTACCCCTCTAACAGCAATGGGAAATTAGTTTCTTTATTTCTTCATTAAGACTGTGGGAGGGAAATTAATTTTCTACTCTGGTTTTCAAAATTAATTGAATATATCTTTATTAAAGTGATAAATATATACACATAGTTTTTGGTTGAAAGAGTTCTCTAAATTAATCCTAAACAGATATTTTTGAAGCAGTTTGGAAGCACGTGGTAAATTTTTTCTGTTTCATTTTGTGATGTTATAAAAAAACCCTGAAAAAACAAATCACCCAATGTAATAAAGCCCTCTACAGAAAAAAGTATCTGAAAACAGTCTTTATAGTAGCATTAAATAGCAAATTGTTTAATCTTCCTTTCTTCCTAATCTGTATTATTTTTGTACCTGTGTTCTTGCAGCTTTCATCACGCACCTAAGTGTCTATCCTTTCATAAATAGATATATGCATCAAAAACGTTTTTTGACATTTCTAACAAGAAAACACAGTTTTTAAAAGCATCATCCACTCAACTTGAAGAATAAGGCAAGGTACCTTGAGGTGCCTAGGTATCTTCTTGTGTGTATTGGTACTTAGAGGAATTTACTAAGCATCCAAAAGTTACTCACTTTACTTCCTATGCCTTCACAGTTTTTGTATCTGTTTCTATGGTAAATGTATTTCATATGGTGTAGTTCCACCATGGCATCATGATATTCTTTTATTTATATTCTTTACTACACTTTTATGCAGTTAACCACCTCAAAGTGAGCTTATGTCAGTAAGTAGTATTTTTATTTTGCCTTCTCTTGCAAAACTAGTATAATAATTTTTGTACTATCTTTCTTTTACCAAAAAAATCAATCATAAGTATTTTTCTAGAGAACTTGGACACTTCAGCATTGGGAGAAAAAAAGCTAGAGTGATTCCACCAGAGTGGAATCCAAGGCTTATAACACAAGGCAAATCATATTTGTCAGTCCTTTAAAACCACCAAGTCCTTCATGTGCTCTTGGCCTAGAGGCTCAAAAGAGTAAGAAAATTCGTAAGATTTGTAACAGAATCCTACAACTTAATATGCCTCAGATGTATAAACAGTGAACAGAATTTCTCATCCCCTGTTCAATGACAAAATCCCATGCTATTTCTTGGGACCTCTGTCTCCCTGCAGAAATGAGTAAACATGCCCAAAACTGTATCAATAGAGACACAGGCTATTTAAATGTCATTTTCTGTTTTTAAACTCAAATGGCCAACTTTTCAACTTCTACAGCCTTTCACATGAATTTCTGCATTATTCTTTTCTTAGAGAAAAATCTAAGAAACAAATTAGAAGACATTTATTTCTGAAATTACACTGCAGTTACTATAAACCCAAACTTATGGTAAGAGAAGAAAAATGAAGATACAGTAAGTAATTAAACAATGGGGGAAATTCAGCTGATCTCCTTACTAGAAGTTAATAGGAAGTTCTTGTTTTTTTAGTAAAACACAACGTATTAATTATAGGCACAAAGAGTATAGGGATTAAATATGCAAGATTTATGTTGAACAAAAGCAAGACTATCTCAAAAACATTCACACACCATGATTCAACCTACTTGTTTAATCCATTCCAATGGAATAGCTCTTCTCTTTCAAAACTGCCAATCAAAGTTGCAAAATGCAACTGAGAGGAAGAGGCAGAACAAGTTCTTCACTTGTTTATGTAATTTATTGCTTGATCACTAGCTTGTTAAGAAAAAAATCTGAGTTAGTCCACACAGCACCTTCATTAATATGTTAATCATCATTTACAAAGACAAAACAAGATGCATCTTTGTCCACAAAAAAAATTTAATATTAATGCATAGAGATGTAAAAACAAGCTCCCACTCTTAATTCCCCTTTAGGGAAAAATAAAGGAGCAGAACAAAAGGAAGTCTGGGTAAAAATTGAGTCACAGACAAAATCTCAACTACTTGAAGAAATGAGTAAATGGCAAAAAAATCAAAGAAAGTATCACCAAAACCCATGTTCCTTAGAGAAGAAAATCTATGATCCACAGCATAACTAAGAGTTTCTGTTGTGGAAACCCCTTCCAATGGTTTATTGCTGTTTTAATTGCTTCATGCATTTATGGAGCAGGTTGTTGAAGGCCCTGAAATCCTCCGCGTCACACAAACTCCTTCTGCCAAAGGTCCAACAAAACCCATCACATTAATCCCTTCTCCCAAGACAATTTTTTACATTAAAAAAAATTCCTCCCCAAGATCAAGAAGCAAGGAAACTCCAGGATACTTTCCATATCCAATTCTACAATCTCCAGATAAACAAGAAAAAAAAAGAAAATGAAGGATTTTATAGAACCTTCTTAAGCCAAGGCCATTTTCCAGTAATTGTAATCAACATAAATCTATATAAAAAGAATAGCACAATATGCAGGAAAAAGTACAGGTTAACACCACTGTCTATTAATTCAGTAAACATGAAAAATTGTAAAAATTTTATCTATTATCAATCCTAACAACAATTACATCTCCTTGGTTAAAAGCATCTAAAATGACCACCTATCTCAGATAAACTGGTTTCTACTTACCAATGCAAGTAAGTTGAATTTTAAAGATCGCATATCTAAAAAAAAACGTTAAAATCCCTTTCTCATCTTAAGTCTTCAATCAATCCTCCCACAATCACAAACAAGTTCCTTGTGGATCAGCCAAATACATACCAAATAGAAACCACCTCTGTCACAGCAACAAACACAAATTTTACAAATATATCTCCACAGCTACCAAACTAAATGCCAAGCATAAGAGAAACATCAATATCTTTTGCATTAATGCATGTCAGAAGCTGCATCGCTGTGCAGCTGTGCAGAATTAAAACACAAAGCTGTCAGGCCGCAGTTACATTACTTCACCCACAAACAAAAGCTCGGTTTTGTCAGAAAATGAAACCTTTCCAAGACACAGCTTTGTCTTCTCCACTTTGGTATCAGAACCTCGGCAGGAACATTCCGAATTCTAAATGACAGAGCTGTAGGAGAAAGCTGAGAGGCCACCGCAGAGCTCCCTCTAGTGTGAGCCAGGAAAGGAAATCGCTTA
The DNA here is from genome assembly GCA_013400975.1 of Atrichornis clamosus. Taxonomy (NCBI): domain Eukaryota; kingdom Metazoa; phylum Chordata; class Aves; order Passeriformes; family Menuridae; genus Atrichornis; species Atrichornis clamosus. The sequence goes on along the minus strand of WBMZ01001820.1, from coordinate 24,495 downwards.
AGGTCGCGATCTCAGCTCTGCAGACAAACGAGCTGCTGAGGCCAACATGGGAACGCAGCAGAAATAGCTACGGAGCTAAACAGCGAGCCCAGATCTTAGACAGCTGAGTTAGGGGGGAAACATCAGGCTCTGCTAGAAGACAATGTCACAGAATCAGAGGATGTCTGAGGTTGGAAGGAGGCCGGTCATCGAGTCCACCATCCCACCCCAGTGCAGGGACACTTAGGGCCAGCTTTGCATCTCTCCATGAACAGCCTCTCTGGGCAGCCTGTGCCAGGGCTGTCACCCCCTCAGTAAAAGACATTTAGAAGGAACCTCCCGTGTTTCAGTATGTACCTGTTGCCTCTGGTCCTGTCACTGGGCACCACTGCAGAGAGCCTGGCTCCATCTCCTTTATATCCTCCCTTCATCAAGGAGACTGCCACAACCCTTGAGGCCAAGAACTTTTGTCCTTGCCTGGTGACCTTAAATACCAAACCCGCATAGGCTCATTTCACTAATCAAACAGTAGCTCACCAAAACACAACAAAACGGTACCAAGAAAAGCCAGAAGCAGATTTTTCACTGCTAGAAGGTTTTGACACGATTTTTTTTAACCCTGTGTATATTTGGGAGCACAGAGTTTCAAATGAACCAACTTATGCTGACCATTTTCCAGAGACCATTTTGTGGAATGCTCACATCAGGACACACACATACAAGACTCACAACCTACTGGTCTTTCCCATGGCAAAAAAGTTTGGTCTTATTAAACTTGCTGCATCTAAAATTATTTTGAGCAACTGAAAATGCAGAATTTTAATCCTGTTAGATGAGCAGCATTCCCGGTGCCTGCAGTGGGAGCTGGCAGCCCTGGTCCCATTACTGAAATCAGAGTGGGTGTTTGTGTCCCCTTCAGCACTGGTGACATTTCTGTTCCCTTTCAAATACCAAATACAAAGGCAACTATATGTGAAACTAAGCCCTGCAAAGTTTTTACTGAGCCTCTGTAAGCATTTTTAGTTAAATAACTTTCCAATAAAGATTACAGTATTATGACACTAGCAAACTTTGTTAATCACATGGATAATTACTTTTGTTATCTATATACTATTACAAGTGTCTACGATTATTTCTAAGCAATGTAAATTATCTCTGCATAGCCTTTTTTAAAAATTTTTTGAAAAATCATGCCACATTCTGAAACTTAACAACTGACATTGATCTATCAACCTGTCCCTAAAATCCTAGTTATTTTGCTACTAAATACCTATTTTTTTCAGGTTTCCTGATCTTCCCCCTACACTGCCATAGGATATTTGTGCCAGCATTTTTTTTCAATTCGAAAAATCACTAAAATCCTCTGAAGGAGAGAAGCAATAACTTCAGCAGAAATTAACCAGCTAAATCCAACTTCTTAATTGCATGCACTGCATGGAATGAGGTAACAGGTTTATTTAAGATACTGATAAGGTTCACTTGCTTGTTGACATGTTTATTCTTGAATATGATGATCAAAACCCTTTGATGTTAACTATACAAAACCAATAATTAAAATCTGTTACGTTCAATTACCTCTGGTAAAAAAAACATTACTCGTAAATCAAGCTACCCGGACAGAAATCAAGTTAACAAGCCTATGAACTTCAAATAGTTTTATATAATGGACAAATCTACACCATAGGATTCAGGATGTCAAATAAACCATGACAAAGAACAAACCAGATACACACAGTTTCAAATATTCTTGTTGAGAAGGGTCATTCTCAATTATACATTTGTGTCATTTCATTATCTACCAACTGATAAATACTACATGAGAAACTGAACAGTATAAACTTTATTACTTGAATTATGATAGGATATATTTACATATTGGGGTGAGATAGAGAGTGTTACTTTTCATGATTCTGTATCAAACAGTCAAAGAAAATCCTCAATAGCGTGATCTGAATGGAACGCAGTTTGCATGGAATTAGATGCATTCCTGATCCAAAGCCCTCCTAATAAAAAACAAGTAAAGCATATTATTCTTTACTATACTAAAATGAATACCTGAATACTAAAAATGAATACACCACGATTCACTTGCAGCAAAATAATCATATGCAAAACCAAATAATTGGTGCATAGATGTCTTAGATTGGTATTATCTTCCTTTTGTAAGTGGATACACAGTTCTGGTTCAATTCAACACCACGATATGCAATACCTCTAACAACATTTTATCAAACATCACAGCAACAAGTGAAGTTTTAAAATACAAGTAAATTAAGTGTACTAGTTAGTATGGCAAATAAGTAAGAAATAATTTTAGGAATATGAACTATATATTCACTCAATGATAAAAGCAAGTGATATAAATTAATTTTCCAACTCTCAGAATATTTTTAATTATGTATCTACTATACTGTATACTGGTATTTATCTGAAAAGGTTGATGAAAATAACATCTTAATTGATGGTTCCATTCTTCTGAGCATCTTCATCACACAGCTTGCTAATCAAAGCTATTTTACCTGAAAGATTACTTCACAAGTAGGAAAGTTACGTGCAAAAGGTACTTATTGCTCTGCCATGCTAAAACCTGCATATACATGGGAAATATTCTCTTTACTCTAAGAACTTGCTGCATCCTTTTTTTACTTGTATTTATCTTTTCTATGATCTGTATAACAAACCATAACTTAAGCACATTTTTAGTCATTACTTATAGCATAAGTTTTCACACACCCATTTACATATACAGCCACCCTGAGTGAGGATTTAGCTGTTCTCAAGACCACAGAGATGAAAACACAGGTTGAACTCAGAGGGACAAACAAGAGAAAGTTACAGCCTTTTCCAAAGCAAAAGACCTGTCCTGTTTTCCAATGTATAACAACTTTATATTTTCTTGCTACATCTCAATAATAAATAAGCTATACTGCTTATATTTTGTGTCATATGGTTTGAAAAAACCTGCACCACACCACAGAAGCACCCGTGCACACACAGACAGAAGACACTCACCAGTGGTTACCCAAATTATTTGACTGAATAGTTTTTAGCAGAAAATGTGTGAGTGCTAAAACTCTAAGGGGCTCTCCCACCAGAGTTCTACTCATCTTCAGAGCAGTGGTGAGTTCCAGCAGAGTTTGGATGGGGCTGATCCATCTGTCTCCATCCACACCTGGAGCCTTCTGCTCTGATACAGGCAGGGCTGGACCCAGGGGTGGGATCCATGTCCACTCCCCTGATGGCATACATAAGCAATTCCAAAAATCCTTTTCCTCTCTATTAATAGTGATATGCAATGGTGGCATAGCACAATGGAGATTTACCTGCTGCTTGTACAGAAGAGTTTCCTCATACAAAGTTGTTGTTACAACACATTAAAAGTTCCCACATAGGCATGCAGGTATTTTACTTACACTTAAATGCCCCACAGAGTCCTTGTGCATTCATGCCCTTGCACTGGAGCTGTCAGCAGCTATTTTGCTGGTTGACACCACCCTCTCTGGGACAGTCAGGTAGGAACTCAGGGTGAGGGCTGAGTAGAGAGGCATGGGGCCAAGTTGTAAGGTCCTTTACAAAGTAATGGCAGTTTCTCCTGTTTTCCAACACGTAGCAAATAGTGATCTAGATAATAAACAATCTATACTGTTTTTTTCTTCTAAAATATTATCTCAGCTCTCCACTGTTATAAGCACATTCACAATCATAATACAGAACTTTCTGTTGAGATCTCCACCATCTAAAAAGCATTAGAACCATCCCAGCTTTTAAGTTACATATTCATCAAATACCTCTTAACTGCAGTGTGTTGATGTCATAAAGTAAATCTTTAACTACAGTCATCATTCCTCCAAACAGTTCTCCTTTATTTCACACATCAGAAGTTTCTGCTTCTCTCCAGGGAATTTCTGATCACTTCCACTAGTGTTATCCAACACCCTCTCATTCTACTCTTTCCTGCTTCTGTATATACAAGTCACTCCAGCACTTAAATAAAGAATACAATCCAGAGTCACTACTGCAGACATGCAAGCACAGACACAAATCACTGTCAATCCCTGGATTTCCTGGTAGCAAAATCATTCCTCTCATGTGTCTTGAGAGTTTCTTTGCTGTGCAGCTTTTAACCCAACCCAGCCTATCCCAAAATTTTTCACATATTTAATGTTCCCAGCACGCAGTATTAAATAAATTCTCACAGTAAATGTGAAGTACTTAACTGCTTCTGTCTCGTCCTTTGGAGAAGCCAAAAGAGCCACAGATGCACGTGCTCAACCTGACCTCGGTGCCGGGTTGCTCCTCTGCATTGGGAAGGAGGGTGAAGGGAGCCCTTGGAGCAGGTATGTGCTGGTGCAGACCAGCCTCGCGCACTTCAGGGAACCATCTCTGCCACTTTCTAGCCTGTAAGGTTAAGCTTCACTGATAAAAAACAAACAAACAAAAAACTCCTAAATAATAAGCCCCACAAAAAACCGGAAACCGAAACCAACAACAACAAAAAACCAACAAGCCCACTATAAGCTATTTTCTCATGTGTAAAACTACTGCTGGTCCTTTCCCCGCCATGACTAGCTACCTGGCTGGGAAAGCTTGGTGGAGACAAGCCTCTCCAATAGTTAAGTGGTATCTCTGTGTTAGATAAGTAGTTAGTTGAGCGCGGAGCAGCAGCTCGCTGCCTCGCCCGGCTGGAGGCACACCCTGCCCCGGCTCCTGCTCAGCAGGCAGCCTGCCATCATCACACCCTGCACTTTCCTTCGGGGGAGCAAAAGCCAAACCAAGCTCTCAGCGTCGCGATTAACCCAGGGCACAGTGCCAGGTTTAACAGTAGAAGGAGTTCACAGAAGGCGAAAGGACCTGCTGCCTTCGCCGCAAGCGGGGTCCGAACGGAGGCTGAGGAGACAAGGCAGGTGCCTGGAAGCAAAGCCCAGGTGGCGACCGAGGGAAATCTCCAGCACTGCCACCCCGGCTGCCTCTCCGGCAGCCCCAGCGCTCCCCACGATCCCTCTGCACCGAGGCTCCAGGGGCGTTTCTGCCCCCGCCCCAGGGCGGCCCCCGCCCGGGCTCGGGCAGAGCGGGCGGGGGCGGCCCTGGTGCTGCCCCGTGACTGCGCCGCGCCCCTTCCAGGAAGCGCTGCCGCCGAACAGCTGGGGAGAGGCTGCCCTGCCACCTGCTCTGCTCGGGCCGCCGCCGGAGCCCGCCGGGACAGGTAGGACAGCGCGCTGGGAAGCGGGACGGGCGTCCCTTCTCCCGGCCGTGCCGGCTGCGGGACGGGGGCGCTCCCCGGGGCCGCCTCCTGATCCCCTAGGGCTGCCCGGGTCAGGGCGGCTCCGGCAGCGGAGGGCAGAGCGGTCTGCCCTGGCGACAGGCGGCCCCGGGGAGCAAGGGGACAGCCCTGGGGGAGCGCCCGGCGGTGCCCTCGGCTGGCCGCCGCACGTCTGCGTCTGGACGGCCGATCGCGTCTTTCTCTGCGTCGGGTGGCTCTGTGGAGAGTTACGGGTTTATTTCATGCTTATTTTTCCCAGCCATCCGAGGTGGGAGAGTGCAGGCTCTCCTCGGGGCGCAGCAGCTGTCCTTTGACAAAATGGGCTTTGTACCTGTTCCCGTCGGGGAGCTTTTATTACCTGCTCCGGCAGCACAGGCGCAGCTCTGCAGAGCGTAGCTGGGGCACCCTGTGGGGATCTTTCGCCCTCCATTGGCCAGAGAACGAGGCTGCCCCTCTGTTTAGCCGGGAGACGAGAGCGGGAGGTGGCGAGAGCGGCCCCGGTGTCATGTGCGGATGTTACACAACGAGAACCCCGCAAGAGACAGGCAGGACCAGTTCGGGTCGGTGTCTTTTTTCAAGAGACCCATCAGCCTCAAGTGCGTGTAGGTGCTTGCGCTAGATTACTTCATTTACAGGATTCATGCAGGGTTCATCACTGACACTTCAGAAGATGGTGTTGTCATTTTTTTTTAACTCACGTTAGTTTCTGTCTGACAGATCCCGGCCATGTTTGCGTTTTTGGTAGTGCTGTGTCAACTGCTTGTGATGATGTTCGCGTTTCCTCACTGCCCTGGGAGATTAAATAGTTTGAAGCAACCTGAATGGAAAGACGGTAACTTCATTTGAACATGACCTTATGCTTTCCAAAATTGTATTTAACTTTGTTTTGTTGGCTTGTTCGTTGGGGGGTTTTGTTTGTTGGTTTGGGTTTTTTACTTTATTAATAAAATTAAACAGTTTAATGCTTCATATTAGAATATTTTAATATCTTTTGCTGAAATGATTGACAATTGACTTGAGTGTCAATATTAAGTATTTATCAGATCCAGTAATAAATGCACATTGGGACAACTGAACTTTCTTCAGGCCTCTGGGATTATTGTTGTTGATACAACCAGAATCCTTTAAGTAACATAAAAATTCAAAAAGTTTGAAATCTGTACCAAGATAGTATTGCTTTGGTATTATTTGAGCACATCACAGTTGTGTTTATTTATCTGAAATCACTTTGTATTTGAAAGGATTTACTTGGTTTTATTGTGAAATTAGTATTTTTTCTCAATACCAGATCCCCTTACAACACCTGAAAAGATAAGCATAGTGCTGATCTGGGACAGAGTTCTTAACTTTGGACAGAGAGAAGTGGAGAGGAATTGATGTAAAAACAAATAAGTTCCTCAGAAGGACTAAAATATTACAAAGCAAAGTCATGTGATACTTAACGTTTTAAGCATCAGGCCTTCAAAAAGGAATTTCTAACTTAGCTGTCTAGTCTTCTCAGTGGAAAAGTAGTGCTGAAGCCTTAAGACAGACTTTTTTTAAAAAGTCATCACATTGAGCAGGAGGCTCCTTCAGGGCAGTATGTGGAGCAGGAAACCTGGCTAGCAGAAAAGTGCTGGAGACAGATGATTTGTTAAAATACATATTGCTCTGGGCATAAAACGTCAGACGTTTATGCTCTGGGCATAAAACATCATAAAACCCTGTGAGTTCACAGCACAGAACTCTCTCCTGACAATAGGCCCAGACCACTCCTCCTTTAAAGATGGAATTGGAAAGAGAAGGGCCAAAACCTATAGCTGCTAATTTGGCAAGTAGAACAGTTGGTACCTGCATTGGAAGGTTCTCCTTTCAGCATTTTCTGAACATCTTTTACCAGCTGTTACTTTACTGCGCATATTGTGTGATTGCATTTTTAATTAAATGCTGGGCATCCTAAAACTGCATGGATCATTTTATCAAACAAAGGGCTGCAGAATTGCATTCAGGTCCCTCACATTTAGGAGAGAATTCAAATCCATCTGTTTCATTCTTCAAATACTGTCTTAATCACCAGGTTGCAAATAGGTTGGAGGTATGGAAGTATGTGATAAAGTGAAAAAAAGTGCAGATAAATGGATAAAAAATCTTGAAAGGAGAAAAGGATCCATGTATACCTGGGAATTGGGTGTCCTAGGCTCCAGGCAGCTTGCCTACGCATTCCATTTTAAATAAAATGCATCAGTTATCTAAGTTAATTCAGAAGGATAGCTAATACTACTTGCATGGTAAACAGTGAAACACTCCTGAGCAAAGCTGAAGATTCCTGCCTCAGAATACTGACATTATTTTTGTGATTTGCACTGAACCAAGAATATTGATAATATTTTTTTTTTCAATGTAATTCTTTTCCCTTTCCACTTGTGGGTTTGGGCTTGTTTTGGGTTTGGGTTGGGGTTGTTTTGTTTGGTTTTTTGTTAGGTTTTTTTTGTTAGTTTTGTTTTAGGTGGGGGTTTTTTTGTTTTGTTTTGGGATTTTGGGTTTTTTTGTTTTGGTTTTTTTTATTAAGTCCTTATCTCTGATTACTCTCAAGTATAGTATAAATATTTTAAGTTTAGATTTTCTTGCAATTACTTCAGAATAACAGATTTCCCTTCCTAAAAAAATACATGTGCATGTGTGGCTCCTTCAGTATATACTATAACAGTATGTAAATTACATAAATATATGACATAATATTTCTTAAATATACTATTATGTTAAAGACACGAGCAATGTGCAAGTTACACAGCAGTTTTCTCAGTTGTCAGAGAGCAAACTGTCATGAGATACCACAGCAAGATCTAACAGTAACTACCAGGGTGAAAATTCCTGAACGATGTGATAATCTTGCCAAACAGGCTAACAAGAACACAAAGCTAATTTGTAGCTGAATAACTTGATACTGAATCTCATCTCCTTTTTTAGCAGTCTGGCTTGGTGTGTAACAATGCTGTTTCTGCATTACGCTGGCAAAAATAATCCTCTACTCTTTTTGCTCAACCAAATAGATTGAATTATTTAGATACAGATTAGGCTTTCACTGAAAACCAGGCCAGAAACCTAGTTTTGTCCTATAATGATTTTTTTTTTTTATAATAAGAAACTGTAACAAGAGCAGGCTAAAACTTGACTATGGAAAATGCCTAGTGAGGAAATACATTCCTGTATTCCAAAGCCTTCTATGATTTCTCTCACTGTTCTGGAATCCCACCTCACAGCTTACTCCATGAGGCCTCATGGAGCACAAAAGAAGAAAATCATAAAATGTCTTCAGAAATGCCTGTTGTCAGTAAAATTCATATCATGGACTAATTTAAAACAAATTTGGCAATATGGAAACCTTCACATAAAACTTGATGCCACAATTGTGAAAAGAGAACAATTGTAAAATTGATAGGAGCCTGCTGCCCTGATTTAAAAACCAAATTCTGTAAATAAAATTTGGTACTCACAGATACTAGAATATTGGTAAATGTATATTGAGGATCCTTTAGAAGGAAGACTTTTGGGGTTTTCCTACTCCAGCCCTGGCCCCTCCCTTGCCTCCTTCCTCCAGTGGGTCAGGGTCTTGTTCAGCTTGGACCTGACTGAATTTCTGCTTTTTATGACTATTACTTTGTTCTTAAGAGCTCCACTAAAATCTGATGCCCACATCACAGAAGGGGTAACACCAAAACTTGACCAACTGTTCTCATGACAATCAAATTCTCCTGGCCAGTGTAAGGAATAGCTGAAATTATTTATGAGAAAGGAAAAGATGTTTATGTTAGAAAAGATAGCAGTGAAGAAGACATTTTAGGAGGAGACCTTGATGTTTCTGAGAGATACTGGGGGGAGAAGTGATCTTAATGCACTCCTTTAGGATCTTAACCATTCTTCAGAAATACCAAATTTAGCTTCCTAACTTGTTTTAAATCAACTTGATATTTTTTTTAATTAGTGTTCACATCTGAAAAGGAGGCCAATTTATTCATTGGACGACATCTTCTGAATAACAGATTCGATTTTGAAGCATTCACCGCTGATAATCTGGAAAGAGAGTGCTATGAAGAAGTGTGCAATTATGAAGAAGCAAGAGAAATTTTTGAAGACCCTGATAAAACGGTAGCAGTTCAAACTGAATTTAATTTACTGAGGAAGGTTATTGGCTAAAGCATTACTGTACACAAATACTGTAGCCCCTCTAAGACAGCACTTAAAGATGACTATTTTACTCTAAAAGTAGATATCCCAATTACATGGGGTTCTTGCTTTACATACACAGAGAATGCATTTGAATATGTACCATTGTCTTAAAGACTTTAGATATGGGCTCTAATTCTGCAAAAGAGTAGAAATGAGGCTTCAGAAGTCCCACTTGTGGATATTCCTGTGTGTTTTCAGACTTCCGTTTTTTTAGTAACTTCTCAGCATCCAATTGAAATGTGTTGCGCATGCTCTCTGTATTAATTGGCTGATTGCATCCTTGTGTCATGCCAAAGAGGTGTTTTGTAAGAGACCAGGATGGAGCAAATCTGCAGTTCAGTATTGCTGAGTATTCCTATAGCATTACATTCTAACTCCCTACCTATATGTAGCTGGGAAGAAACCTGGCATATTAAAAAAAAATAAAAGAACATAAGAAGCCTTTCAGGCCAATAAAGGAATGTGAGGATTGTCTGAAGACTGGTTGTTGCCACATACAAGAAGAGTCTCTTTGTGATTCTAGGTGTGGAATCTTTTGATAGGTAGCAAAAGTAGAAATTATAGCTGAACACATTTAATGCCTGATGGTCATACAACGTAAAAGTTTTTCTCTTAAATGACTCCCATTATTTTTTCTAGCTGATATGAGTTCAAATACTGTTCATGCAAATGTCAGATTCTTAGGAATTTAACTTTACCTCACAAATACTCTTTTGTACGGATTTACAAAGATTAATTGTAAGCATTTTTTAATGTCAGAATATATCCTACTGTAATCAGGCAGGAACATGAGGTAACACTGGACAGTTAAATGGGTAACCTCTTTCACCAATGGGTATTTTCTTCTTTATGAAATTTTAATGCAAACTTGTGTTAAGAAAAATATAATGGGATGAGCAAATACAAATCCTTCAGCAGGAGTTATTTCTGTTTATGCCATTGTTACATTTTGCCCAAGGTACCATATTAAAATTAAGTCAATAGTCCTGCCAATTATGTATCTCATATAAATCTGATTCTTTTTGGGTTTTATAGATGGATTTTTGGAAAGACTATTCAACTAAAGGCCCTAAAATAAAAATAGGTAAGTCATCTTTTTTTTCTCTTATATTGCAGTATTTTCTGTTTGCAATAATAGTACATTCTTAATATACCATGCATTCAGTTAAGAAAATCAGAATTGATCTTTTTACTTAGGATCACTGTGAACTGTACAAGTATGTTTCATTATTTGATACAATGAAACTGAAGCTTCTTAGAGTTGGATCCATTATAGGTCTGTAGGTAAAAACAATATAATTTTCTTGGCCATTTCTTTGTTACACAATTGGTAAACTTTGCAGTATTTCTGTGGCTGCTTTCTGTGGGTTTTTTTGTTTGCTTTTCCCCCCATTTCTTTAATAGTAATGTAACAGTCTGATTTAAGCTTAGAGTAGTCTGATGTCAGGTGTTTAATTAAAAATGGTCTGGAGGAAAGATCTACAGCCTGATCAAGGTCACAAGTACACAAAGGAGTATTTGGAAGGCAGCAGAAGACACACATCTCAACAGTCTTCTGTCCAGTAAAGGGGGTATCTACTCACTTTTGCTTTAAGCTGACTGTGAATAATACTCTTGGGTTGTGTTGCACAGATTTATGGCTTCTCACAGCAAGCTACACATTTGTGGAAGGAACAGCCTTATAGCCAGAAAAAGTAGTACTGTACAGTGTAAACTGCATATTGTGTAGATGGAAAGAATACATAACGAAAATCACCAATGTTTTATCTTCAGGTGATGAGACACTACAAAAGATCAACGTTACAGGACTGCTCATCAGCCTGGTTGCTGCTGGAGTACTGTTGGTGATAATTGCACTGATTATCTTCTACTGCTGCAAAAGTAGATGCAAATCGAGGCAACCACCAGGGTGAGGAATTTCACTGCTTAAGTAAAAAAAAACACACACCAAAACAAATTCTTCCTTAAGAGTGGCATTTAAAAATCACTATGGGATGGTCTAACTGTATTTGCAGAGAATCCACTGGAAGTTGCTTGCCTAGAAGCAAAGTTAGGTGAGCACTAGTAGTAGTTGTGCTGAAGTTAATAACACAAAAACATAAAACAACACTTGCATACCCAAACCTTTGGGTTTGCTTTCTGTGTGTGCGTGTTCTTGGTTCCAAAATATTCTTACTAAAATGATTGAATCATTTAGTAGGTTGGGGCCTGCAGTGGAAAGTCTAATGTGTTCTGTTAGCTCTCTGAAGTAGGCTGTATGCTCTTCATGGCATGTACTCTACCTCAGATGTGATTAAGTAGTTTGGAGGAAATGCTTCTTTACCAATTCTCTACTCCTGCTTGTTCCTTTATCCTAAACTTGAAAGGAATATAAGAGGTTTCTGTGCTTCCTCTTCCCCATAAATTTCACATTACTGAGCTATTCTTACCCTGTGGTTTGGAGAGAGGATTTGGCCTCTTTGTCATCACTGAAGGCATGGTTTTTTCTGTTGTGGGGTTTTTCGGGTTGGTTTGGTTCTTGTTTCTTTTATGATTAAGACTTTACGTTCTTGCTCCCCTTTAAAGCAGAAGTTGCCACTTACCTGCTGTTACCTTTGTTTAGGTACTTGGATTACGTAAGAAGCAGAAGACGGAACTCAGCCAACATCTTCAGAAGGCATGAGGAGTTTTCTTTAAACCCACTTCCTCTCAGAACTGACGACTCTGGACTACCCACTTATGAGCAAGCAGTCACTTCAGATGGACAACACAACGTGCCACCACCTCCTTATCCAGGGCCCCCAAGGGTGTTTAAAAAGTCTATGTCTCTTCCTGCCCCCTAGTCACCCACCTCCTTCTGGGGTGAGGGGGGATTGCTGGAACATAACATACTTTTGAAAAAGTGCGTGCTACCTTGCATATTGCAAGATGACTTACAAAAATGTGAAAAATCTTTAGGACAACTAGGAACAAGTGAAGTTTCCATTTGGGAAAAGAGGTCACCTGTTGCAAAGGCTGCAGGACTATTCTTTGCACAAAGTCACTGTGCTAAGAGGAGGAGGAGCAAGTCTTGTACTGCTGCCCTTTTCCATATGCACTTTGAGCCATCCCATCAAGCTATTGATGTTTCATTAATAGTTTCATCTTTTTTTCTTCAGAAGGAACAGTATTTTAATTGCTCATATTGACACTAACCATTTGTGACTTAGTACTTTAAACCACCCAAAAAAATCTACTTTGATGTATTCACTTCCTTGCTGTGTGAATTTTCTATTCGTTCTTGTAATAGATTTGAGTGTGAGAATTACTTCATGACTTGATCTTTCAAATATATATATATATATATATATAGTACTGCTACTGGATTATATTGGTTTGTTTTAGACATTTCTGGTCACGTGATTTAATCTGTTGTATATTTGTGATTATAATTTTGCATCATTGCATTCATTGCATGTCACACTACCAATTCAGACAAAGTATACTTGTATCAAATTGTTTCGATGTTCAACATAAATACCAGGTCAAGGAGAGTAAGCAGAGTACTGTGGGTCAGGGGGTGTTAAGCAAAGAGCCACAGATTTGTCCCTTGTTAAAAAACTACCCTGCTTTCACAGCTAATGTTTAAAAAGTGAAATGTTGAGAAAGACATTTATCTTCGAATCAAAGGCCAAACAGAAGCACTTTGATAAGTGTGTCTTGCACTACTAGGATGATAAAAATGGTACCTTTAAGTAGAATGAAATTGCATATTAGATCAATAACCAATAGTCAAGAACTTTAGGGAGTTATTAGTTAACTGTATTAAGACAGTTTCTATCTACAGTTGTAGCCACCATTAATTTTACATGTTATTAAAATATCAGGCCCCAGCATTATGTGGCCTACAGATCTTGCTGAGCAAGTTGCTGACCCCCACTTGTGTCCCTTCAACTCCTCACCACAGGAGGCCATATCAGAGGATCTCACAGGCAACATGTCGGGCTGGTGTGTCCTTGTTTGACAGTGGCTGTACAGTCAGACACATGCAGAGAAGTTTTCTAAGAAGAAATAAACCCGTCTTGCTTCCCCTCATTGAATTAATGCTGGTAGCAGCAACTTTAATTTGGTACCTTCAATCCACTTTATATTATAAAGGTTGAAATGAATATGGAACATTTCACTGAATTTTATGCTTTTTAACATACTAGAACCTACAGTGCTATTGAGTGAGATGCAGAAGATTGGTCTGAGATTTTTTATCTCTAAATGCTTTTGTAATTACAAAAACACTCCAAATCTTGGAGTATAAAGAGGGTACACTGACCTTGCTACACAATGAAGTCTTGCCCTTTGGAAAACACAGGCAACACAGATGATATCAGTGAACACTGGTGTTCTTATTCATAGACCTTCAGCATTGGATTTGGCTTTTGGCAAGTCACAAATCTCTTTGCAGCTCCTTTCTTCTACAGATATAGGGGAATCTCCATGTTAGGATGTTTCAATTCACTTTTGCCCCACTTGTAAAAGCATTCTGAAGTTCTCCAAGTTATGCAAGACTGAAATAAGTGAATGGTGTGAGGTCACTGTTGAGAACAAAAATACAAGGTTATGAGAAGCTATGGAATTACAAGCTTGCAAAAACATCTTCCCTTTCATTTAGCTAACAATTTTTAAATTTGTTAATGTGCATTTTGAGCTCTAGAACACATTTTTACATAGATTTTTCCTGGGACTCAAAAATTATTAACTAGTGGAACTGATAGGAACACTTTAAAAGAAAGGGATTTCACAGGACTTGTGAACATTCAGAGATTCTTTAATGTCAAAGTCACTTTTTAAATATACTACAGAAATTGTACAGAATCCTATTTAATCACTGGAAATTTTATTTTTCCACTATTCCTACAAATCATTTGCAAATGATTCCATGCAATCCCAACAAAAGTCTTGTCCTTCATAATTAATCAAAAAGCTTAAGATGGTGTAACTGTTAAACATCAATGGTGTAGTGCTTTGGGCCATAAAGTGCCTTTTCAGGAGAGTAAAACATTCAAATTTACACAAGGAGTCTCCACTATAGACCCTGAAAATATGCAGTGAGTGACATTCGAATACTGGTTGCATGTAACATGACAATTTGCAAGGCACATTCTGGTTATTATAAACAAGGAGAAAAGTTTAAAATCTAGTTGAATACAGTGTAAACTTACCTCTCCTTGGACAGGGAGTAAACTCCTTTGAACAGCAATTGTTTGAGTTAATTTTCCTTCTTTCATACACTGATTACTGGCCCAAGACATCCTATATCTTGTCTCATTTTAGAACTTGTGATTTAACAGAGTTGACAGAGGGGAAACCAAGAGGAGATAGACTATGGGGACTTGTGAATTCAGAAGTTGCCACACTTTCAAATTTTGCATGCAGCTTCTTTTGCAAATGGAGTTGCTATCAGAATATATAAACCAGTAAATAAAAATACCTCAGAGGCCTTTACAAGGTCATGTAGTAGGACATGGGGTAATGGCTTTAAACTGACAGAGGGCAGGGTAAGATTAGGTATTAGGAGGAAATGCTTACTGTGAGGGTGGTGAGGCCCTAGCAGAGATTGCCCAGAGAAGCTGTGGATGTCCCATCCCTGGAAGTGTTCAAGGCCAGGTTGGATGGAGCTCTGAGCAACCTGGTCTGGTGGAAGGTGTCCCTGCCCATGGTGGGGACTTGGAACGGGATATCATCTTTAAGGTCTCTTCCAAACCAAACCATTTGACAATTAAGTAGGAAGAGGAGAAGGTAGATTTTGAGGAGCAAAGCAGCAGCAAGTTAAATTAACTTATACAGAGATGTAAATCATCAGTGTTGTAGTTCTGGACTTTTTTTCAAGGATCAGAATTAACAAACATCTACTATGACAGCTGAAAACAGAAATGTCTAAAAAAACCACTGGTAAACACTGATCTTCTGTTTCTCAGGGTAGGTTTAAACATGTCACACTAAATGCTGTTAGCCAGTGCCTTGAACCATTTTCCAAAATACCCTTTTTAGCATCAGACAAGATTATAGCATGCAACTTTTTATAAAACAGGACAGTTTATTAATTAGGGCAAATAACTAAGGGTCAGGAAAGTGTTCTCTGGCTGTGTCAACCAAAAAATAAATCACTGAACCTGTTTACTGCTGCAATAAGAAAGCCTGCTATTTGATCTATCAGTTATGCATTTATAGATTTTGTTGGGGTTTTGTTGGGGTTTTTGGGAATTCATTCAGCAAAACCAAAGTACCACATGGAAGTGCACTTCCTCACTGAAGTTCATGAAAATGTGAGTCATGAAGCATTTGATTCTGATCCTGTGGAAGTCTATGGCAAGATTTTATTGGCTTCACTGAACTGGGATTGGAGCAAAAACTGAGATAACTGATCACTTCAGGTAATAAAAAGTTTAATGTTCTGCCAAATTATTTACCACAATGCTGTTGCCAAACCCAATTTATTCTATTGTTGTAATGATGCCCACTTATATTAACCAGAATGTTTGAGGCTGATCTGTCCTTAAAAGTTGTATTTGAAATTTGGAAAGCATAGCATAATTCCTTATCATTCCTCAGATTACCAGCTGAATGAAATGAATTTATTACCTGTACATGATTAGCAACACTGTTTAAAGCTTTAAATGAACCACCAAAGTAATAAAAAATAAAAAAAGCAAACACCAGCAACAAAACAAAGTTTTCTATCTACAGTCTCACCTACTGCTGCTATCCTTGTTTGTTTCATAGAGAACAGGAAGGAAATTCCAAGTTTAAAAGCCATTTTCGAACACTTAAAGCATGCTCTTTTTATGCTGTAAATGTCTTTCAATTAATTCCTGTCACTATCATTTCCACAATCAAGAAATTGGGTGTATTTTCCTCTCAAAAATCTTGAGCAGATCTTCTCAAATAACCTGCTCTTTATTTAGGTGGTAATTTTGTACTATTTCCAGTCATTTCTGAACTGTATAAACAGTTCATTAATCTTATGAACATATTTCCTTCTACTCATCTGTCAGAATATTTTGAAAGAACTTGTCACTGGTTATATTTAATTCTAAATTTGATGTTAAGTGCTGTCATTTTTTCGGTGATGGGTAGCAATATTATAAACTCTGGTAGTCTCTATATTATTTTGTAAAACAATTTTCAAATAAACATTTATATAAGTTAATCACAGCAAGAGAAAATGATATTTTAGCCTGTGATTAAAAAATTGAAAAAAACCTCTGACAACACTTTTTTTTTTAATGGAGTTATGAGCACCTTTCTTAAAGCATTAAAAGGGGGTTTGCAAGAAGGACAGGGACAAACTTATTAGCAGGACCTGTCGTGATAGGACAAGAAGTAATGGTTTTAAATTCAAAGAGGGTAGATTTAGACTAGAAGTAAGAAAGATTTCTTTTACCATGAGTGTAGTGAAACACTGGCACAGGTTGCCCAGGGAAGTTGAGGATGCTCCATCCCTGGAAACATTCAAGGCCAGGTTGGATGGGGCTCTGAACAACCTGATCTCGTTGGTGTTCCTGCCCATGGCAGGGCGTTGGAAATAGATGACCTTTAAAGATCCCTTCCAACTCAAACCATTCTACTATTGTATGATTCTATGATATAATGCCATATAGCACTTATTGGTAGAGGAAAAGGGCCATGGTTTGTTTTCTTTAACACTGACAATTTCTACTCTGAACAGAAGTTTCCTGCTCCACTGCTCTAGTTCACTCGAGCTAGTTCACTGAGGTTCTGAACTGTGAACTGAATGTGAAGTCTTCAAGACAAATGCCAGCGTAACCAGGTGTTGCACCCTTCCATCTTCCTTGACTTTTGTCAGGCCTTTGTTGAGTAGATTTGACACTATAATTGGCAAAAATACACCCCTTTCCTAGGGTTAGTGAAGTGAGCAAGACCACTCCCGTGAGGACCAGAACAGGCATGCAAAAGCAAGGCAGGAAGAAGGAGTTCCTCATTTGGCAGTGGTGATTTCAATCTGAAGTGGAGGCACACATGGTACAATGGGAATGAACTTCCACAGAGAGGCAGGAGAGCAGCTAGACAGAGCAATTACTGGGAGTACAGTGAATTTCACTAAATTAAGCCACTCTTGATTTGCCCTCTGGGAAAAAATAGCCACCTTTATGCTTTTTCTCCCAACCATGCTAGATGAGCTGAGCTGCGTTAGCTGGTTAAAACTCCCCACAGAATACCAGAACCTTCTCCTGTATTTTCAACATCCAATTAAGCTTTTTAATCAGTCAACTGAACTGATACTTAAAATACAGCCGATGGGATAGATGCTTCATTCTCCTTAAGTGTCTTGGGATAACAGTTCCTTCTTTCACTCCTGCTTTTTTCCATAGCACCTAGACTACCAAAACACTGAAACAAAAGAGGCCATCAGATGCCGGCATCTTTCTGCCTACATTCTGGGAGCCTCCAGGAGTTCACACTTTAAAGGGAGCAGACTTCAAAGCATCTGGAAAAATATTTCACTCTAGAAACTGGTGCAGTTAAACACAAGCTTTGAAACAGCCTTGTAACAAGTTTTAAATTTCTGATGCAGTGTAACTTCATTTAGGAAACAAGAAACACCTTTGATTACTCAATTCTTCAAGCCGCTTCAGTTTAATTTCTCTAAAGATCAGCAAGTACTGAACACACGAACATCCCATATTTCACATTAAAACATCCAGCAAGGATATGATACAAAGGAAAATAACTAATAACAGTTAAAATAAAATACTCCCTGTTAAGTTTGTTCACGAACAAAGGTTTTATTTAAGGGGTTTTTTTTCCTACATGTCATTGTGCATTTCTCCCACATACCTTGTATCAGGTTCTGGTGCTTACTAAATCCCCTCATAAATCATCCAGCAGAAACACAGACAGCTTTCTCAAGTGTGGATGAGTAGAGACAACACAAGTGCCAGTGGAAGGTGTAGAAGGAACCAAATGACCAGAAGGAGGATGGGGAACATGAAGGAAACAAGACGTTCCAACTCATTGCTGCAGTGAGCTTTCTACCAGCTCGATCATCCCTTGCTGTGTCAGAAGTCATGATTTCGTAGATCAGCTTTAGTTCAACAGAAGGAATTCTGAAGATTTTGTGTCATTTATTTGTACCTATACTTATCAAATAAATGCACAGAGTGAAGATGTAAGTGAAGAAATGCAAAGCAGGAGAGTATTTGTTGTGAGGCTCCAAGATGGAGTGTGTTCTTTGAAAGGCAGCACTCTCTTCCCTACTTATACATGTCTTAATGCCTAGCTTTATGTTTAAAGAGGCCATGTGCCAAGCTAAATGCAAAATCTAATCTGTTAAAGCAACTGCAATTTTCTGCTTTGGTCAGAATCACAATTACAACAATAAACAACACAGTCAGTGATTAATAACAGGCCTAACGAAGACTCATGTTATTATTGCCTATCTGATCTACTTACTCATTCCTGCTCATGTAGGATACCACAGCCTGGCAGCACCCACAGCCTGCACCAAGGTGCTGCATCCACGATCTGTAGGGGATCTCTACTGTTCATCAGTGTTCAGCAGAAACAGGAGCCGCAGAAATTTTCTTTTGTGCACTTTTCAGAGTGTGTTAATGCATCAGACCCAACTCAGCTTTGACCTGAGCTTCTTCAAACTTCATCTGATTTGACAACTTCAAGTTATTGGAATGTTTTATCCTTGAAATATTAGTTTTTGAAAAAGAATGTCCTCAAGTCTCCAAAACACTGTTTCCAAACAATTGTGAAGATTCATTCTCTCAGCACAAGGCTATTTGTTAAGCTTATTTCTAGAGCATTTGTTGACAAATGGTTAGCCACTGAAAGCTAACCACTAAGATATTTGTGTATGTTAGCAAACTATATAGGATACTCTGATAGCTCTAAAATAAAGTCCCATTATGGACTGAAATACAATCCTTTTTGTCCACTTTCAACAACCAAGCTGTAATATCAGACTTGCACCATTAACGGCATATTCTGCCTTTAACTACTTTCTTCCATCAACAACAGCTGAAGCTGCTGATCCAGCATGTGCATCTGACTATTCCTCCATTATTCTTCCCAGCCCATCAAAAATTGCCCTGAAGTATACTAAGAATTTTGCTGCAAAGTCCAGCTTACAGATTTAGTTGAAAGCCTCTTAAAGGAAGAAAATAATGTATTTTGGCACTTAAACATGAAGACCCAGAACAAAACCAAAACCAAGCATCATCTGTTATGGAAAGGCAAAGTATATAAGCTGAGCTTTCTGTGAAAGAAATGGGCATATGGGGATAGAGAGACACTGGAAAAAGTCTAAAGCCAGGTTTGTTGTATTTGCAGCAAAAAGGATGCCAAAAGAACAGGCAGCAGCTGCTGGCCCTGTGAAGAATCACCACATGCTGCCACATGCACAGGGATGCTCAGAAGTGCTCCCCTGGTGTTTTAACATCCGTGACACCATTAAAGCTGTAACACACCACGTAGACTTCTGCCTGGCCACTCTTGTATATCCCATCCTTCAGTGGTGCAGCTGACACACCTGAAGGAAGGAAGCCACCCAGAGGGACCTGGACAAGCTCGAGAAGTGGCCCATGGGAACCTCGTGTGGTTTAACAGGACCAAGGGCTGGTGCTGCACCTGGGTCAGGGCAGCCCCTGGGATCAATGCAGGCTGGGGATGGGCAGATCCAGAGCAGCCCTGCCCAGAAGGACTTGGGGGTGCTGGTGGGTGAGGGGCTGGACATGACCCTGCAATGAGCACTTGGAGCCCAGAAATCCAATCACATCTGGGCTGCATCCAAAGCACCCTGGGCAGCAGGGCAGGGAGGGGATTCTGCCCCTCTGCTCTGGTGAGATCCCACCTGGAGCGCTGCATCCAGCCCTGGGGTCTCCAGCACAGGAAGGACAACAACCTGCTGGAGTGAGTCCAGAGGAGACCACCAAGACGAGAGGGATGGAGCACCTCTCCTGTGAGGAAAGGCTGACAGAATTGGGATTGCTCAGCCCGGAAAAGAGGAGGCTTTGGAGTGATCTAATTGCAGCCTCCCAATACCTGAAGGGAGCCTGCAAGAAAGATGGAGAAGGACTATTTACAAGACTATGTACTGACAGGACAAGGGGGAATGGCTTCACACTGAAAATGAGCAGCTTTATATTAGATATTAGGAAAAAATTATTTACTGTGAGGCTGCTGAGACACTGGAACACATTGCCCAGAGGAGTTGTGGATACCCCATCCCTGGAAATCAAACTTGACTCAAACACTGGCCAATATTTTTCTGTTAACGTGAGTGGAAACACTATGCAACAAAGAAGTTAATAAATAAATAAAGCAGTTAAAAATAAATAAATTGATGCCAATCACAAACTGGAGTTATTTTGGCCCTGGATCTGTGACTGATATATTGCTTTAATTATGATTAAATCACAGAAAACTGCCAACTACCTGTTGGCTTGATCCTGCATTTCATTTGGCATATGGTCACTTTAACATAGCTTAACATAGCACTAGACCTCAAAAAGCAATATTGCCATTCAGCATTGTGTAACATTAAATAATTTAAACAGAAAGAGAAAACAGGAAAATTTCCCTAAGGGGTAGTGTATATTAGCTAACAGAGTTCTGCAACTGAGCTGGCTTGATTCTGGCTAAAGTGGCATATGGGCAGAGGAGCCCATCACCTGCAGAGGCGTATCTTCAACCACTCTGGAGATTTCCATATTGAATATACCACGAGCCAAGACAACATCTCACCATCAAGAGTAAAAGTTCCCTGTTCTTCCCTGTCATGTCCTTCTGGCTGCACACCACTGCTGTTCACCCTGAGCCCGCTCTCACTTCATGCAAAGGCAAGCTGACCCAGCTCCGCAAAATTACAGAAAAATGACCTCTAGTGAAAAAAAGTAAACATTCTTTTGCCAGTCCAGTGAATTCATTACTCACCTTGTGGCCAGAGCTCATCACTGGAACTGAGAGGGTGAAGCAGGGAAGGAGGGACAGTAAGCCCAGTTGCCACACCACATTTGGAGGCAGCAGCACATGCTGCAGCACTGGAGATCATTCCTGGGACCTTAAGCAGATGATTCCCATTAAAGTGTTACCTTAAGAACTTGTATCTGTCTCCTCAACAAAAGACATTTTTGACTCTATCAAGGATTTATTTTTTCCAAGTGGAGACTGTTCATTTAGGGAAAGAAAAAGATGAATTAAAAAAAATCAGTACTGCTCCAGTCTGGTATGCTGCACAAATTGTGTTACAGTGCTTTATTTAAGATTTTGGTCTTAAATATAGCAAAAAATTTTATTAGCTTATGTTTCAGCAAAATATATTTGCTATATTAAATTCTTGAGAGAGAAGTACATACAATATCACTAGTGGCTACACACACTCAGTTACGAACTATACTTCAGAAGGCATTTAAGATCACCAAAGCTCAGTTCCTAAACAGCAAGTACTGCATTGAAACAAAAGCATTCCTTATAAAGACAAGAATCAAAGTACCTTCAGAATCATTAACATGTCTAATATGACTTCTAAATACACATTTTAATATGTACACTTTAATCTACACTTTAAAAAAAAAAAGAATTAACAGGATCTATCAAAGGAATTTTTCTGTCCTTGAACAGATCCTTCAGAAAAGCTGCTTATAAGTATCCTGGATACAGGGATACTGTAAAAGCACTTACTCTAAACATACTCTTTTGCTGTCTTAGAGAAAAGTGTTACAAAATACCATTTGGTTACAAAAAGATAAAATGCACAAACTCTGAGAAAGATTTCTGAGAGGATGGCAACGAGCAGCAGGGGTCAGTTTTACGAGGAAACGGCGGAAGTCTCACTGGCTAATCTCAGGACAAGATTTATCTCATACATAGGAAAAGAAAATCACTGGATAAACTGACTTCACCTGATGGTTATGGACATTTGTGATTAAGTTTTTAGTCTACTCCACGTCTATTGAAACCATGTAAAAGAAATTAAACTTAACAATAGTCACAATTTCTGTTTCACTGAACTTCACTATTTGATTGCCAGAAAAAGGCTCTACCCAGCAATACTCAGGCAAACACTGTGTGTGGTTCATTTAGTGGTATAAAAGCATTGTCTGTGTTTCTCTGCCTGTAAATCTGGACTGGTGCTTGTTGTTTGTGATTTCTCATGTAACACGATTTTACAGTCATGTACACACCCTGACATTCTCTTTCGAGACATTCTGCAATGAAAATAAACAACATTGTGGTACTCTTTAAAGTTCACATTGCCATTACTTGAGAAAAAAAAATCAATCAAGACACTAGCAGTTTTACACTTTATTAATACCTCGTTTGAAATTTGGGGCAAGAAACTCCTCAGCAACACATTCACTCCAGATCACCAAACACTGCAGCTAGACGGAAAAGGTATTTTGTATCACTTAGGTCCATGTATCACACTCCTCTCAGGGCCACTTGAGGGAAACAATGCACTCTAAGTGTAACAATATAATGGAGATTAGTGGAGATCCTGCAGGGAAATGATAAACTGTGGGTCCTTCCCCGCTGGAAATGGTAGTTTCAATAGTATCAGCAGCGTAAACGCTTCGCCATTAGCGTACGACTGGAGTCATTTTCTGTCATCAGGCCTCGTTCATATGTAAAACAGCAATCCTCCCATTTCCCAGGGAAAAAAGGTCTCCCACCCCCCACACACGCTCCTCCAGCTGCGAGCAATACAGGTGCTAACTTATGCAAACACAAGGAAAACTCACTCTGCTGGTTTCTGGCTTTGGTACGCTGCCGCTTCTCCCTCCACCCTCTGCCCTGGCCTCTGGGTGACTTCGCTCCTCTCCTCAGTGCTAATGACTCTTACACTTACCTTTCTTTCCCTCCTCATCCGAGGCTGCAATTCTTCCCGCTGCTTCTTGAAACTAGGCATGAGAAAAGCAGAACGTCAGCTTTTCCTCCTGAAGTCTCCTACCTTTCTGTTTTCCCATTTAACACTGATCACTCCATCTTTCATTTCAGTGTTGAGACTTTTTGTAACTTTTTATTTAGCATCTAATCTGATTGGCTGCAGCCAAGTTTCTAAATGTATTTCACTACAAAATTCATTTCACTCTGTGGTTCGGTATTGCCTAGAGTGCTACAAACTGAATCTTCAAAAGACTTACTTGCTCATTAGCATACACCTTCCTCTTCTGAGCAATGCCTTCAGGTGCAGTCACCCTCTTTTCAAGAGCATATTCCTCATCTCTACCTCTGAGGCACATTCCTCCTGCTCATCTCGGCCTGCGTATCTTCAGTCTGCAGGGAAAGCAGGACACCACGGTTCATCCACCAGCCACCTGCATGACGCTGATGTCTCCTTTGCCCCGACCCTGTTCTGTGCAGATGGTGCTCACTTCCCTTATTCTTTGTTTAAACAAGGACACAGCAAAAGATAGAGGAATTTGCTGTCTACAAACCAGGTGGCTTACACTGCTCTAAATAAAAATAAACTGCTTTAGCCAGTCCTGGCGAAAGTAGGCCTCTTGAACCTGTCTGAAGCTTACCATTTAAACCTAGACTGCTCTAAATAAAAATAAATAAAGAAATAATAAATAGATATCCTTTCTGTTCGCTTGCTAGTTGACTTTTGGACTATAGAAAAAAGCTGAAAAGGGACTTTTTACAAGGGCATGTGATAGGACAAGGGCTAGTGGCTTTACACTGAGAGTAGGTTTAGATTAGATATTAAGATGAGATTCTTTACTGTGAGGGGGGGAAGGCCCTGGAACACATTGCCCAGAGAAGTTGTGGCTGCCCCATCACTGAAAGTGTGCAAGGCCAGGTTGGATGGGGCTCTGAGTAACCTGGACTAGTGGAAGGTGTCCCTGCCCATTGCAGGGGGGCTGAAACTGGATGAGCTTTAAGGTCCCTTCCAGTCCAAACCATCCTCTGATTCCATTATACGATTCTATTCAGGGTCCAGGTCTGCAATGACTTATTGATGGGGAATGCCCGAGTCTTTTGGAAAGCTCTGACATATACATATATAAAAGAGGAGGCGGCGGGTGGTAGCTCGGCGAGCCCCGCCGCTGGGGGAGGCGGGCGGG
>WBMZ01001801.1:0-23660 GCA_013400975.1 Atrichornis clamosus | reverse complement strand
GCCCGCGGGAGGAGCCTGCGCCGCGCACCGCCCGCCGCCGCCCCCGGCCCTGCCCCGGGCACCGCCGCTTCCCGCCCGACACGGCCCGGTTCGGCCCCGTCGCTCCAACTCTGGTCCTGCCGGGCCGAAGCTGCCCAGGGCTGCGGGCTGACCGCGCCCTTGGTCGTGTGGTGGGGGCCGAGCTGCCGGGGACACTGCCGCGGTCGGTGGTGTGGGTGCGTCCCCATCGGGCTGTGGCGAGCGTGCTGCGGGGCAGGGTGATGGCACGGATCTGACCTGAGCCTTTCAGGTTTTCTCCGTGACACGGTCAAATCCCCTTCTTAGAAAAGTACCTCGCCAGACCTCCAGGGTTTACGCGGTTGAGCCTGGCCCTACGGAGCCAGGCGATTCTTTATTCATTTTATCTTTGTATTTGCCTGTAGTTTGTGAGGTCTGGGACTTGACCTCCAACATTTCTCTGAAGCCACAACTGTTGCATGTCAGCCTCTCTTTTAAATTAAACTTGAAATCCTCACAATCCCACAGTCTCAAGAGTCGGGCAATTAAAAAAAATATGCCACGAGACCCATAAAATCAGAAGAGTTGGCAAGTCTGTGGCTCCTCTCTTGTGCCCCTGTCAACCACAGGAGAATGGGGAGAAAAAGTGCTGGATTTTCCTTGCATTTTTCTGCCTACATTTTCCTACTGCAGTTTTCCAAGTTGCTGCAGATTGTTTGTTTGTGTCAGAACCCGGATGACAGAGAACTGCAAATACTTGGATGGAAGTCCTGGGCCACACTTGTGTCCCATGTTGGCTAAGTAGATTATTTCAGGTCACCAAATCCAGACTCTCCTGCCATCCTGCACATTGCTTGCATGGTCTAAAGTGAATGCAGACTGTTCTGTAGAGAAGAAGTCTGCCACTGTTTTGTCCCCTTTCCAGCATTTTTGCTTGTGCATTGAATTTCATTGAATTGAAACTTAAGTAGGCCAGCCAGATGCATGTGAACCTTGTGGTTTCGTCATGCATCAAGAGATGTGACCTCACACCTATTCTAGCCCAAGAACACACTTGACTTCAGGCCCTAAACCCTGAGAGACTTCTCTCTGTGTTGGCCTGTGTCATCTCAAGAGGAAGGATTGAGTCTCCTTATACACATACCATCCTTGGATTTTTTTAAGCCTGGTGTGAAGGAAAGCCCTGGTCTGTGAATCCCAAGCAGAACATGGTGTCTTCTCTTGATAGACTTTGGAACACTCACAACTCCACGGCTGAGCAGACTAAGAGAAGACTCCTGTTAGGGGTCTTCTATTTGGTGGGTTTAAGCAGTTGCCTTTCCAGCACATGAGTCAGCCTTTCACAGTACCAAATTTCTCCCCACTGGAAAGGCCTGCTGGATGGCTTAATCTGTGGTCTGTACTTCACTCCAGGCACAGAGAGGTTTGATATCTCAGCTGCCTAAGAACATTTTTCCATTTAGTTCCCATTCTAGCCCAGTTCTCCTACCCTCTTTTCATGGAAAAGCTGCCAGATCACAGTGAAACTGGGAATACCCATAGCACCATAAGGCTTGAGGACAAGGTGGGCATTTCATTGTACACTCCCATTAAAGGAGGACTGTCTCTGTCTTTCTGTGTTTCCAGACCTCATTAACTGGAGCATGGTGCCTTTCCTAGAGTCTGCATCCAAGGCTCAGGAGGATGTAGCAAGCACTTGTGCCATGGATGACAGACCCATAAATGCAGGTTTCCATCCATGAAAATGACACAAGAACTTTCTTTCAAAGGCATTGAAAATGTTAAATGAAATTGTACCACTTTCCTTTTCTGCAGCTCATGCTATTTCAACTTCAGTAAAGGCTGACAGGCATCTCACTTGTCAGAAAGCCCTGTGCCATTAGTAATTGCAGAAGATATGGCAAATTTTCTAGATCATGAAAATCAAGCATTAGAAATTTTTACTACTTTCTCTTTTTTTATTAGCAAGGTAGCTTCCCTGTAATTCCATACAGGAACTGTGGGTGTTTGAGGTTTTATTAAGCAGAAAAGTGTGATTGTGAAATTAGAGGAAGAGCTGCCAGGAGAAATCAGAGATAGGGGTAGTTTCTGAAGTTGTTTTAAGGTCTTGATACTTTATTAATGACTCAATTTTCAGTGACTCAGTTGGTAGTTAAGAAACTTTCTAGGTCTGATACTATTAAGAAAAGTCTATACAGCACAAGTTTCAAGATGATAAAACTACAGATGGTTGGTATCAGTTATCTCTTTTTCGATACAGTGAAATATGTTAATTTTAATTTAAATGTCCCCTAGACAAATGACTGGTCTAATTATCCTGCTGCTTCTGATCTGCAGTAAATATGCTATTCATATATCCAATCTTGTCATGATGCCTTCTCCATAAAATATCATAGCTGCTCTATTTTATTAGGAAATGTATCTGCATAGAGTACATATATGAAGGCCATTTATTTTGTTTCTTGCCTTATCTCTTTTTTCCAGAAAACTGAAGGACGGATGCTGGAACGCACAACAGTGTCTTTATATAGTCAGTGTAGGATCTTGTCGTTGATGTCAACAGCAGCAGGGCTGTGCCTTTCAACACCAATATTTTGGACATTGAGAGGGAGAGGTTTAAGTCTCTAAGGAAAGTAGGCTAGCTTTAGTTTATCTTAGTCTATCTCAGGGCTTAGTAGTACTTAGAGAACAACAAATCTGCTGTCTAGGTCAGAAGAAAGTTCTTGAGGCATGTAATTCCAAATGAAAGTGAGAAGTCCAGCTAGGACATTTTCATTAATGAGAGTTTCCTGGAGCCATTTAGTCTTGTATTTAAGGGTGTGTTGGTTATTTATGGCAGAGAAAAGGAACGGATATGTTGATGTTCTGGAACTTTTCCTTTGTGCATTGTTTCCCATTTCACAGTTGTATTTGGCACCCACTTTCATCCAGCCAATAAAGAATATTAAAGAACTTCCTTTGCTAAGAAGTGGTGTGCACATTTTACAAACCATACAGTTTAACCAGAAGTTTGAAAGGTAGTACTTCTACTAGCATTTACAAAAGCAAATATATAGTATTGCCAACAAAGGTCTGTCAATGGTTGTTTTTATGGGCTATCTATTCCTGTTTTCTTAAAAAAAAAAAATTATATAATACAACCAACAAAGCAAATTTGGGTCCAACTGAGTGTGTTCAGGAAGGCCAGTAACAAAACTCGGATTGGCTGTGATAAATGCAGGAGTAACCTCTGCTCATGCCAAGAATAACCTCGAGTACTGTGGATAGTGCATGTATTTCGGTGCACTCACAAAGCAACAGTTCTTTCCTACAAAGTCTCAGTGGATGCATCTTTGTGTTGTCAAGCTGACGCAGAGGTTTTCTTGGAAATGAGGACGCTGACCCCAGAGAAATAAACTCTTGGTAATTAATAAGTTTCAAATACAGAGAATTTTCTTCATAACTAGGGAGCTATGTCTGTAAACCCAGGGACGTGTTGGCAATATATTGCTGAAGGGCTTAAAAAAATTCCCTGATCTCCCTTGCCTGCAGGAAAACCATGCAGTCTATTGTGGGTTTTGTGTTTGCAGGGAGAAGCAATGAAGAACTTTGATCTACTGACCTGCACTAACTTTGATAGTGCCATGAATTTAAAAAGAAATGGGAAGAAAAACACTACTTGCCAAAACCAATTAAATTTATTGCACTTGCATTCCTTTCACTGGAAAAAAAATCTACCTCAGATGCCTAGGAAATACATGGTGTTGAAATACTGGATTCACTGCCAGCAATAAGACCCTAATGGTCAGCAGTGAAAGTAAAGTTTCTCCCATGCAGTACAGAGGTGATAGGAGGTGGATTGCATTGCCACACAATGTCTAGCTCTTTATGTCTAACAGGGGTCATTTGTGTGTAGAGCAGAGGACACGGGTACCAATCGTTGAGTCTTCACTGAGTGCGTTGGGTGTGTCTTGACTGGCAGCTACAAAATTCCTTTGAACAGGTCTTTTATACCTTCCTGGGTCAAGCAGTTGTTGTGGAATGATCTTGCCTCAGACCCTTCCTTGCCTTATTCTGTGGAACCTTTGGAAAAGTTTCTGCCCATTACCTTATTTCCTCATTTTCACCTCTTTATGGCTACTGTCTGCCTTCCTGTTGAGAAGATGCTGTCTGAGCCCATGTTATCAGAGCGCAGTTTGGGTGGTGTGAAGAGTTGCCTATGCTAAGGGAACCAAACTTTTGGTCTTGTCTTGTGATTTTGATGTAACCAGCACACTCCTCACCATTCCTTGGTTTGAGTGCAGGCATTCGTGTCCATCACGTCCATTAATGCTCATTCTTTCCACCCTTGCTCTAGTGTGGCTTCTGATGCTCCCACAAGCAGGCATTTCCATTTGCATCTCGTTCAGATGAGCCTTAATACCTGTTACAAATGTCTACAGGGGCTACAGTGAACTAATGCCTGAGAAGGGACGTGCTGGTGACATTCCCCTGCTACAACAATCCACGTGCTGTGAACCAGTTAGCAGCTGCAGGCCTGCCTTTCACTCTAGGAGCTTGTGCCACCCTGCAGGTGGTTATACTGTCAGTATAAAGTGCAGCACGTGCTTAATCATCCTGTTGGGTGCATCACATTGCAGAGTCTAATACAGTAGCATGAGAGGTCAGTCTTTGAGAAGTGAAATAAGATACAGAATAGTTATTGGAAAGAAATAAACCTAAATATACATTTTTGAAGAAACACCAACAAATGGTAACAATCTTGCTGATTGTAGAAGAGTTGGTGGAATCAGTCCTAGAAATGTGTGATTTATGGATATGAAACTGAAGAGGCATACTTAGTACAGTAGTGGAAGGGCCTAATTACATCACAAAAAAAGGGGATTTATGAGAGTCAGAAGCAATTTAGATTTGTAGTAGCCAGAGAAGCATGGAAATCTGAAAATAAAAGATACTGAGAACATTTCAGGCATTAATATGCTTGTAATTTTGCAAGGCCCTTCTTTGGCTCCTCGTCAGCAGTGTATTACATTCAAACATCCTGTCATCTTCTGTGCAACTTTCAACTATGCTCCTAATTTCACAACCCTTTGTCACTGCTGTGTTGGCTCTATTTCTAATGCAGTGCCTTTCCCATCAGTCACCCTTTTCTGATCACCAGTTTATCAGCTAGATATTGCCATGCTTTATCTATTTCTAAGGGATCTCACAGAAAATGCTCTCTGTACTACAAGGCTTAGTCAGTTGTTGCTTCAGATTTTCTGTGCATCAGTCCATGGCCTGAACATGTCTGATGAATGTCGGATGAATTTTAAGTACTTTAAACTGCTATGAACTTTACATGCACTCCAGAGCTGATCTCCACATCAACAAGAGCCATTCAACCAGAATTCATGTAACTCAAGCTGAGCTGCCAGTTTCAGTGAATCCTGAGTAAGTGGCTAGAATTTTCAAAGTTCTCCTTGCACAGAGCTTCCAGGCAGAAACACCCTCTCCCCTGAGGTTACTGAACTGTATCCAGGGAAAGAAATATAACTTCTCCCATACTATCCTTGGACTGAGCTGTTAGCCCACTCAGTGCTTGGAACCAAATTTCTATGCATCAGGATAGAAGTAGCAAGACAAAACTCAGCTAGAGAGGAGATAGAGATATGTAACAAACACTTTTCAGGAGCACAGGAAGCTCTCTCTTTCCATGGTTCATAGCATTCCTCCTGTCAGTCTTTCCGTGTCGTTTTTCAGATGTAGGTTTCAATACCGCTCGACACAGTGCATCAGAGCTTGGAATGTCACAGTATTAAACAATATGCAATAAAATGCCTCAAGGTCAGGCCTTGGAGAATATGATGGCAAAATGCTTTTATTAGAAGTAACTTTGTCCTTTCTGGGCCTGACTTAGAAAAAAATTTTTTTTTGGTGTGTTTCATTTACCCAAGTTAACCACAGTTCTCTTGTAGGCTAATAAAAGGTTTGTATTTGTACACAAACAGAAATGCTAACTTTAGTAAAGCAGGTAATTCCAGCCTATTTGGAAGTCAAGTTGAAAGATGTTTTCATAAAAGTAGGCAATTGTTTGCATGAGGTTATTTATTGCAGCAAAATCTGTTTCTATTCCAGGAGTTTCCATCAAGGTGGACCTATTTTTGTCCTCTGTTTTGTTTTTATTGTTGTACAAAAATATCTCTGCTAATGGCATAGAGTTCTAACCCAGTATTGACTTAATTACATATCTGTGTATATCCTTACATCCACCCTTCTGGTGTAACAAGCACTTTTGCTTTCACTAGTTAGAAGACTAATGGTAGTTTTAATTGCCTCTGCACAAGCCTGGTAAAGCCGAAGGAGCTGCCCTCACAGGGCATGAGTTATTGCAGCATCAGGGCTGCAGGGCTAAGCTTCTTCAGGCAGGGAACAATTTTCTATGAAACACTTCTTAGAACACATACAGGCAGCACTGGAGACACCAGAAATGTATGTACGTGCTGAAAATTGTGTGATTGAGCATGTGTTGCCTTGTTCCCATTCTTTGCCAAGCTGGATGTCTAGGCAGCTTCATTCCCAATTGGGGTCACATGAGATGCAGAGAACAACCAACCTGGTGTCATAGAACTGCCTTTGTGAGCACTAAGCTGAAATGGATTCACATTGACACTTGTCTCTGTTCTGTCCTCCCTGCTCTGCAACACAGCTCACCTGGGAGGCTGCAAAGCACATTTTTCAGACAGATTCTGTGAGTGCATGAGGCACAGGCTGAGTTAATGCATGTATTTGCCTGTATTGGGGTTTGGCACTTTTTCTGCCACCAGTATGAACTTCAGCATCCATCATATGATCTCTTATTCTATGATCCTAGAGGATCCTGTGTTGTGTTAACATAAGATTTTGCATATATCCACACAGTAAGACAGATCAAGGAAATAATTCCTTTTTTCTTCTTTTTTCTTCTTTCTTCTTTCTTTCTCTTCTTTTCTTTTTTTTTCTTTTTTCTTTTTTCTTTCTTTTTTCTCTTTTCTTTTTTCTTTTTTTAAATTAACCTCTGCTCAGGTTGTTTTTTAACTCAATAGATTCCCTGCCATGAGTTACACTGAGTACAAATATCAATTCACTGGGAGGCTGGTAGGAGGTAGGAATAAACAGGAATAAACAGCGAAGGGCAAAGGTTAAAGGGCTATAGGGCTGGAATTAGCATCCAAGGGCAGAAGATGAAAGAGAACTCCTGCTGTGTGTCAAACCATAGTCCTGGGCTCTAGGCTGACCTAAGTCTGGTGGAGGTGCTGAATTCAACTTCCAGCTTTGTGCCTTAGCCACTAGTTTGGAGTATTTCAGGCACAGCCAGGGACCCAACCACATTTGCAATAGCCACGATGAACTGACAGTAGGAACCTGAGGAAAAAAACCAACTTGTCTTCTGCCCATTGTCTGAAGCATTATAGTGACAGCTGAGGGAGCTGAGCTATGTCCCTAACTGCAAAGATCATCTGGACTCTGCTCTTGGTGAGCCCACATCTGAGCATGAGAGCAATGCTCACCCTCCACCAAACTCTAGCTCTGCTAGCTCTCCTTTGCTTTGACAAAAATTGCAAATTTTAAAGTCAAGGCCCTGACACACTCTTCTGCTGAACCTAAAATATATAGTAAAAAATCCATATAGACATCTAGTGAACAGGGGAAAAGGCTGACAGGAAGCAACCTGCTGAGCACAGAGCACTTGTTCTAGCCAAAAGGAAATTCCTGTTGTTTCATTTGTTTTCTCAGTTTTGCTTTCCTACACAGCTCTGTAAGCTGAGGTTTTGTTGTCTTTCAACTTTTGTGTACCAACAGGCAGCAATTCCACCATACACAATTCCACCATTCTTCACAATGTGAAGTCACATTTAGATGGAGTCTCTCCTGGGTTTGGAAATGATGGCATCAACATCAATCTTTTGTGTTATATCTTGCACCAGCTACTCAACAGTACTCCTCGAGCTTCCTCAATTGGCATGCGTGGCCCTGAAACCCTCTCTTGGATTTAAACACCACGGAAATTTCTTTTTCTGTAGCCACACGGGTGAAACAACAATGCCATCATAAACAGGCTTTAAGGGCTTGCCTGGGAAGTGGAGGAGCTGGGGTGCAAGGGGCAGGGGCGCTCCAGAGGCTGATTTCCATGCCCGCAGGATGCTCTGGCTGCCTCCTTAGGCTAGAGGGCACTGTCCACTCTGATTTTAAAGCATGGACATCCCTTAAAACCAACAGGGAAGCTGTGGAGGCAGAAAAGGCTGGAGCGGGAGTGAAGGTGGTTGTGCAAACAGTAGTGCCTGAGTAGGGACTGGGAATTGCACATTTCTGGTCGCTGCTCCAGGGCATGCTCTTTTTGTTTGTTGTATTCGGGTGCTGAAACCGTACATTTTTCACCCAGAACAGTGAGGCTTTCTGAGGAAGTTGGGAAGAAAGTTGTATTTGCCCATGACAGTCACACTGTGATTCATCCTGTCCCTTATTACAAGCAGCAACCTTGACAATTCTCTTGTGCAATCCTACCACTTTCCCGGACTTCACGGGAACACAACCCATTGTGTTGAGCTCTTTCAGAATGGCCTGACTCCTCCCACTGGCAGATGAGAAAGCCTGGACAGAAAGACTTGCCGAAATTTCCACTTCTTCAACAGCTTAAGCTGTGCCATTAACATATTTTCACGGGGGTCCAAGTGGTACAAACTTCTCCGTAGCCTCCCACATCCAGAGGAGGCAGGAGTTACAGTAGCCGTTAGTACGTGCCAAACAAACTGCTGCCTCTGCAGCAGTGAGAAAAGGTGACTCTTGGGAATTAAGGGCTGGCTATTCTGTTTTCAGCTGGGAGTACAGAGCAGCACTGTCCTGCAATGATACCAGAGCAAGCTTCTCACAGCTCCATGCCCACAAGCCCAGCGTGAGGCTCTGGTATTAGGAGATAAGCTTATAAAGCTCCACAGATGACAGTGGCTGCATAAATCATTGCTTTTTTTGGCAAGAAGTGGTTGCCAGAGAGACTGCAGGCTGCTGTTATTGCACATGGATGTGAAGTCTGTTCTGGTAGTGCAACTGGCTCTGACTCCAGAAAGAGGGAGTGTACCTAAGGCTTCGGGGGAAAATTTGTACCAGTTCGCCTGTGGGATGTGTTCTCACAGCTGGTAAGAAGTACAAAAAAAAGTCTGCTCAGCAAAGTCTTAGATTGACCCAGAAACGAGCATTTAAGTTTTATAAGAGAAAACCTGGGAGCAGTCTTACTCTAAACATTAAAAATGTCTTGCTACAGCTCTGCAAAAAGTATTGCCTCTCTATTTCTCTCTGTGTTTTGATTAGATTTTTTTTTCCTTATTTGTTCTCCCCTCCCCTCTCTTTTGCTCTTTTGTTTTATTATTCTGAAGCTGGTTAAAAGCTACTCCAGCACTTTCTTACTAAGGGCTACGGTCTGTGGCTTGGAGTGTCACAGAAATTTCCAGAGAGCTATCCCTCGTTGCATACTGCAGCAGTCACTGGCCTAATGTGATGCTACTCTTACCTTTTGAGATAAACCACAAGCTGCAGAAGCAACCCACTGAATAGCCTCCCAGAGATGCCTTAAATTTTCTCCTCTAATTGCAGCACTGTACAGAGAAATAACTTTCACAGGAAATCTCTGTACTGGAAACAAAATGGGAAGCATGAGACTCTTAAGATTAGAGAGGAAGGGTTATCTTTGTGTTTACCTAGTCATTTGCAGCTTACAGCAGTTTGGAAAGATAAAGCTATGTAAATGTTAAATTTTATTAAGGGACAGAAACCAGCGCCACGTTTATTAGCATGTATGTTTAATATCAAATCTGGCTAGGCAAAGTGAGCATGAATCCCTTGTCTTTGAAGTATTCGGGAGCATATCAGGCCTATGCAAACCTTTGCTGTCAGTTTCAGTGGGAAAAGAACTCTCTATACCAGAAGACCTACACCCTCACAAAGCTTTTCCTGAAAAAGATGAACGGAGCAGAGAGGATGATTGTAGTGACATTATCATTAGAAAGATCTTTACTTGCCGCTATGACTCTTTCTTCTCCATAATTTTTGTCCTAAAAGCCAATTAATGATGTTTAAAGGGTGTGTGTTAATGTTTGCTTTGCAAACAACTGTGATTAACACATAATGTGTGATTTTGCAGTTTTGCTTTTGAAATTAATGCAACACTGAATAATCCTTGCAAGTTTCAAAATCAATACATTTTGCTTTTTCTTGAGGAAGGACTTTATGCATGAAAACTTCTTTTTTTTAAGCTAAAGAAAAACAACATTGGGCAGCTTCTGAATAATCTTAATACATCAGTATTAATTGCTGATCAATCTATCTGCAATCAATATCCAAAGTGCACATGCCACTTTTATTATCAAACTTAGTTTTCCTTTTGTTCCAGGCTGGTATATTTTTCTGTATTCTTTTTATTTATTATTATAAAAGTACTCAGTTTGGTTTTACAAAACTCACAAGAGGCAACAAATACTCTTTCAAGGGAGTATATTCCAAAAAATTTTACTTCTCCAGTCTGTTTTTTGTGACCATCAAAATCTCCTATTTAGGCCTAATCAGTTCTGAAGAATTAATCTATAGTATCTAAAATAATCCAAAGTTATTTAGATAATGAAGAATCTGTGGCATACCATGAACAGAAGAGGACCTCCATTACACTGTTTTTGTATGACTCATTCATCCAGCAAAATCCAAGGTCCTGATAGCTTGTGAAAAGCAAGAGAAGATGTGCAGATCCAGACTTAGAGAAAAGAAAGCATGAGCTTCAAAAGTAGAGCTGCCTTAGGCATCAGCAAACTTTACCTCCCTGATGCACTTTGGAGTGTGATCCTCTTAACATGATTTTGATGACAGGAACTTGGAATCTCTACAAAGTACATCTTTTGGCATTGATCTCTCAGGTTTGCAAAAGGCGTATAACGGCTGTGTTCTTTGTTTCCAAGTGAAATCACATGACTGTCTTGGGGTGTTCCAGTATCCTTCAGACATTTATACATTTTCCCATTGCTTCAGAATATCAGAACTGAAACCAAACTTTGTCCAGGGAATGTGTGAGTCTTCTGGTATTTTGTAAAAAAAACAACAAGAAAGGGTTTTTTGTACCCCAAATTTATACAAGGAGGACTTTTCTAAGTCCTTCTAAGTCACATATTTGAGGTCTGTGTAACCAAAAAAACAAATAAATGAGCAGGAAGAGAAAGTAGCATGGAAACAGGAGATGTCACTGCAGAAGTACTCGCCCTGAGCAATAGGAAGTCAGACAAGAGCTCCTGTCAGTGCTGGCTGAAAGAAACGGGGACTTAGGAGCAGCGGAAGAGAATCCAGCTCTTAGATGCTGATGTGCTCAGGAATAC
Organism: Atrichornis clamosus; assembly: GCA_013400975.1. Classification (NCBI taxonomy): domain Eukaryota; kingdom Metazoa; phylum Chordata; class Aves; order Passeriformes; family Menuridae; genus Atrichornis; species Atrichornis clamosus. The sequence continues at coordinate 12,315 of WBMZ01001801.1, read as the reverse complement.
AGGCTTGCTAGAGTCTTTGCAAGTAAACTAGGATACATCACTGTCACTACCTACTTGTCTGAATATGAATCATCTGCAAGATCCTGCATTTTGTTCGTTGCTCAAATGAAGTGAGGAGCAGGAGAGGAAATATTACCTGAAAGATTCGTGCAAAACTACTTGGAATGATAGGATACATGAATCTTAGGAATATCCTAGAACTCCTGAGCAGGTGCTCAATGGCCAAAGTCATGTTTTACTTTTATCCTGAACAGTTACTACTACAGCCCAAAGAGTTGGCAACCAAGCTGAAAACTTAAATACACAGTGTCCAGTCTTCATCTACAAATGAATCTTGTACAAGGATGCAGATTTGAAGAGGTTAGGGGTTTTTGCTCTGCTTCACTCAAATAATTTAGAAATGTAAGCTTATATGACATGAGAAGTAATTTTCACAGGCAATTTCTGTATTGGAAACTAATGGAAAGCACAGGGCTCTAGTGGTTAAGGTGCAAAGGTGGAAGGACACTCACAGGACAATGGCCATGGACCTACAAACCCAGTAGTTACCGAATTCTGGCATGAAATATTGCTGTGTTTTTGTCACTGAGCTTATCTAAACAGGTGTGATCATTGCAAAGACAAGGAAATGAATTTTAAAGGTGATGGGCAGTCACAAACCAATAGTTTTAAGATCCCACCTCTGAAATAATGTGGAAATGCTTACATAAGAAAACAAAGCAAGAAGAAACATAGAACAAAAGAGGGGCAAACATACACAAATACACCTGTCACCAGCTTCTGAATACAACCATTTTCATATTAGCACAAGGAAAATGTATTTTAAAATACTTTTTAAAAATAATGTAATGCCCATTTGCTGTTACAGTAACAGTGCAGATCTTGATGTACTCCTGGAAATTTTAGTGCAGAACAAAGGCTAAAAATCTTTTGTAAGAATGAGCTGAGGTGCTTTGGTCAGCACTTTTTTGGTTTTCTTTTTTATTTTTCAGCAATAATCCTACTTTTTATGTCTTCTGCTTGTGAGTTTTTAAGAATACATTATCACTGACTTCTCCTGAGAGACATAATTTGATCAAGATAGTCTTGAGCATTCAGCATTCAGTGATCCCATACAATTTTCACTGGAGGCAAGTAAAGAAATACACCTGTGATTTTCACAGATGAAGGCTTAGAATAAGATTGGAAGTTTAAAATCACTTTATATTTAGTAGAAACTGACAGATGCCAGCTTGAATGTCTGAAAAGCCACATGTGGAGATATGCAAAAAAAAAAAAGCCTTTCAAAGACCCTCATATTATACATGAAGATTATCAGCAAGATTGTTATGATCAAAGGTTTATTAAATGATGTTTATGCTATTTCTTTCCATTACAAAATAGAAGTCTAAAGCATATTTTGTAAAAGTCTATCAACTCACACAGAAATCACAATGATAACATGACCTTGAACTTCTAAAGGGGTGAAAAACCTTTTCTAAGCTGTACAAAGTTCATTTGTTTGAGAGATGATACCTGCAGCAACAGATCTAACACAAGAGGGAACCTCCCGAGGAAGCCTGAGTATATTCAAAAGCTTCCGAATGATTCCAGTAAAAGTCCTTGTACAGAAAGTTCCAGCTCACTTCTTGTTTACTTGGTTAGCTGCTGTAGAGGAGTCACATAGGATTTCCCTAACAAATCACATGTTCTCATATTGCAGCATCCTTGAGCCAAATGCATAGAAAACCTTGGGTAACCTTTTCTTCCTCAATATACACAGGGAGAAATAATCTGTTTTCAACATTTTTGGCCCCTGCATTACATAGAAGATGGCCAAATAATGACCTATTTCAGCATATTTCCTCCTGCACTCTGAACAGTATCTGTCTAATTTTCTGTCAGTCTTATCCTTAGCAGACTGTACTTTAGAAGTAAGAGGGCCATACATGTAGTAACATTGCATGAATGTAGGTTTACAATTTTGAGTATTAGTTCACAAGAAATTACTGTGTTCCAGATGCTGTAAGCTATTTTCCCATGCCTACTGAGAGATAAACAGAACTGAGGCAAGGAGAGGTTTTGAAGAAATTTTTGGAAAGTCCGTCTTCCAATATCTTCTTTCTTGGGCGCTTCAAAGCCACACATTGCCTCACCCTGCAGCATTTGGCTTTCATAACTAATTCTCTGAGCACTGAGTGCAAGCAACTGACTTTAGTCAGTGTTCTCATTGCCAAAGATGCCTAAAGGTAGCCAATACAAAACAAGAACAACACAGATTTCTCCAGATTCCTACTAAAATAAGTTGGGTACTTGTCAAGAGAAGGGGAGATCTGAATTCTAACCCCTGCTCCAGGAACTGTGCTTTGAATTCACTTACTATTTCACATAAATAGCCCTTTAAGCAGGACCAGAACCCAGGTTTCCATTAGTCTATGAAAGTGCCTCAATTACTGTATTACTGCAGTCTTTTTCCTGCTTGGTGAGACCTGAAGTCTTTCTACAGAATGACTTGGCTTTCACAGAAGGGGTAAAAAAAGGCATCTATTGCCTGTGTCACACACCCTCTTTAAGGAATACCTGCCTTGTGTATGCAGTTTTCTACCAGATGTGTAGAAGACTTTAGGTCACAGTTTCCTTTACAGTCTACACAAGAGAAAGCTGAATGTACACTTCTAAGTACCTATGGCATTGAAAATATAAAATGTATTCTGAATAATCCCAATGTAAATATAATCTCCAGTTCATGCTGTCTTGCTGATTTGTGCAGAAAAATTAATATAGACCTTCCTTTAATATCTGTGAAAGATTTTCATTCCCCTTGTAAAGAGAAGGGATAACACATTCATAGCTCAGGCAAATAGGTAAGAATGTGATAAGAATTTCTACTAGTTTAGGGGACCAGATTTTTCATTATACTGTTTGCTTATTTTTGTTGCTGCCATCCTCACTAACTTGTGTTCATATCACATGTAAAGCAAAACCCACTCAAGTGTAATTTATTGTTTTTAGAAGACTGTTATGATAGATTTTTTGTTTTCTTCTTTTCATGCAGAGTAACTCAGAAAATATTTTATGTTAATGATGGCTTTCTCACCAGTTTGCTTCCACAGAAGGCATTGACACCATTGCCACCTTGACAACATGGACACCAATAAAGTATGTCTTTAAGAACAGCAACAATTCTCTTCAGGATTTCATGTTAATACTAAAGGCTTTGTTCCAATCTTGTCATTGAAAAGCTCCCTCTGAATCCAGTGGGCTTTGGATAAGCTGCTTGCACTCTCAGGCCAGAAAACTTCCTTCACTAATATAGATTCCTTAATTTTGACAAGTACCTGCAGAGAAGGCATGATATGTTCTCAGTAGGTGACAAAAGTTGCACAAAGAGAAATTTTAGTGTTTCATTGATGATAACAGCCTAGATAACAGCTTAGTCTGTTGCAATACTAGGGCCCAGGGTTGTGTGTGCAAACTAAGCACCTAATTCTTATGAAATAAATAAAATAATATCTACTCCATAATACTGTATCTTGAAAAATAAGAAGAGAAGCTCTGAACTATAAAAAAAAATGTGCTGGAAAATATTTCTTCTCTTCAAAGAATACTTTGCAGCCCAGGTCAGTAGTCCAGACACTCATTTCCAAGGTAATCTATGTGCAAGCTTTTCAGTAGTACACATCCTTCCCACATTTGTACAGCACTAAAGAGTTAATGTCTTCAGTAGCTTCATTTTCGCAAAGCATAAACTTTGCCAAAACACAGCATTTTGTTTAAAGGATGTGTTCAGTGCCCCTAACCAACAGAAATTAAAGGTTTTGGAAATCATGTCAAGCGCACTCTGTAGACTGTGCACAAACTTTGTGGTTACTTTTTGGTCCTCAGTGACTCACCCAAAGTTGTTTTTGTATTCTTAAAATATAGATTTAACTTCAGTTCAGCTTTCATATTCACATTTGATGCACTCTGTCTTCAAATCTGGAACATATTTGTAAAATAATTTCTCTTCTGTCTGTGCCTCCAACTCTTTCCAGAAGGCACTAGTGTATCTTTTATTTCTGTTTTCAACTGTAGACAAAACTTAGCAGAAAACTAAGTTCAAAGTAATTCTGTTATAAAATCACTTGCAGGAGGAAAATACCCTTCTCTAGATTTCCAAGCCCAAAGGTGCCACTTCCTTCAATGGTTCCATGAAATAGTATAGAATAAAGAGTTTGGTGCAATAATGATTAGGTGGATTGGAGTGGACAAGGACAGTTTATACACTCTTGCTTTAGATACATTGGAAAGCATCCTTAAGCATAAACATCCAAAACTCACTCATGCTCTACAAGTTAAATAATCCCTATTTGTCCTGATTTCAGGCATGTGACATGGTTGTCTTAAGAAAACTGCAATGTCACTTCTTTTGGTTCATATTGCTACTGAGGTATCATTTGGCATTAGACATAATGTTTTAAATCAAGAACCAGAAGCATTATTTTTCACTACTGTGTATCTCAGGGCAGCAGTAGGTGCATTTTCAAATACTTAGACAAAAAGCTAGAGTCTCCAGAAGATAAGTGGGAAAGACTTTTCCTTCATAATGGCTATTAAATCTGTCTTGAAATCCACAGACTGCTTGATAATTCTGGGCGGATGAGCTCCCTGCACAGCTCCTGCTGCGCATAGCGAATGAGCAGTGAGCTACATCTCAATTTTTGTTATTCCTTTGAGTCCTGTGTTTGTGGCCAACCCAGCAGTAAGGTGTGCATGGTAAGCGCCTACAACTCAGCTCACTTTTGCCTCAGAGGCACCGGCATTAGCGTCACCTGGACATTCCCTGCATCTTTTTGGACTCAGGGAATATGTTCAAATTTCTGTTTAAGCTGAAGTAGAACATCTTAAAGTATAAGGCTCCTCTTTTGTTTATTTTGAGACCTAGACAAGTAAACTCAGAGGTGATGTAGATGGTGGCATGGCTCACGATCTGCTTTGCTCACCATTTGGCAGACCGTAATTGCAGTGTACTCGTCTGTTACATGCCTTCCTCCCATAGCAAGTGGGTACGTCCGTGGGGCCTAAAACTCTGCTGGTGGTCCCTTTCATTCCCACATACTTGCTTCCTTCCCCACTTCATGGATTTAGAGGACATAATGACTCATGACTCCTCAGTTTGCCCGCAGCTCCCTCTGTTAGGGCACGTTTTTTGTTCAGCTGGTCACACGTGTTAAGAACATAGCTTCAACTCAACATTTCCACTTTGCTTCCTTTTGATTGACCAGCCTCAAGCAGCAGCGGAAGAGCTTTGCCCAGATGCTTCTTGGTCTGTCTTGTGTCATTTTGACCACACACTTTGACCACTGAAGCTATGGGGATTAAATCACTATTCATGTTCGTTATTGACCCCCCCATTATTCCTAATTAATTCCTATCCACACGTCCTCAAGTAGTACTTTATTTCTGAAGTTATTTCGTTTACTTGCCTAATGAGAAAATGACCAAGTGTCACTTCTGTGTAAAACAAGATGCATTCAAATGATCTAGTATATCTTTAACTCTGGTCTTCTGATTTTAAAATAAAGTAATACCTGTTCCTGATACATTTACCTCCTCAGAGTTGAATTAGTATCAGTATTCTCACTGACATTCTGATTGTCAATGCTCTAAGGTGCTTCAGCTACCAATGTTCTGATATCTATAGTTATCAGATTACAGAGAAACTTGCCTAAAATTCTCTTATCAGATTAAAACCAATAGTTAGTTTTATCTTCAGTTATCATAAGTCCCATTTTTCTTTCTACTTCCTTGAAGTGTCCAATTATCCTTGGTATCTTATTTTCTTTCTTCTGCAAGCACCAAGGTTACTAGTAACATCAGAGGTCCTGGTCAAGATCACCTAAATCCCATTCCTCCAGAAAATTTTATAGTTGTGCCATAACTCCCAGGACCACTTAAGAAAACACAACACACTCAGGCTTTCTGTGTATTCCCACACCAATTTTCCAGAAACCACATTGCTATTCAGCTGTTCTCTGTTCTGTGTAAGGGATAGGTATGAACAATGCCACAAGTGGGAACTTATAGAGCATAATGAGCAGGGGCTTTTCTCATACTTATTACTGTTTATTTCAACACTTTTTTAAAAATGCTGGAGGGACACTATTTACAGTCCAACAAAGTCAGTTTGAATAGTCATTAAACCATCTTATCCCACCATCCCACAAAGCCCTTTCCATCATCTCTCTGATTACAATCACTCAGTTCTAAAATTCCCCACATTTTGTTCTTTTTTCTTGATTAGAGCTCAAATTGCTTTTTAAATCTTATAAATTTATCTTCCTCAAACAGCTAAGCTATCTTTAACACATCTATACTAAGAAAGTCATTAAAGACTCCCTCCTGCTCTGCCTCTGTCCATAATTGCATTCTTGCTATCACACTCACAGCTGATCTTGTCTCCATGTGTTGCAGCTCTCAAAAAATACTCCCACATTATATGCATTTTCCTCTTACTTCATTTGGTTCATCAAATCCTGAAAATCCAGCATGGTCCTTTAGGTGTTTTTTTGGCCTTCTCACGCTTAGCATGAGACCAGCTTTGACCTTGTGCGTGTACTGTTACATGCCTGTCTCCAGTTATGTTCCCATGAGCTCTTTCAATGCTTCTTTGTCCTTTCACTTAGAATTCTCCTGAGTTAACTTCTTTGGCTCAGTCTATCGTTACCTCCTGAAGCCTAGTTTTAATTGCTGTCTATTCCAGCCTGTCTTACAGATACCTCCAGGATCTTGTCTACTGATTTTTCTTGCCACTTTTGTGCTATCACTCTTTGATAACTCTTATGGTTCCAATCTTTGGTTTTCCTCTTGAGACAAAATATGCAATCTCATTACTACAAACCACCTTAGTCAATAAATGGATATGCTTGATAACATTTTATTAAGAACATTTTTGTGCTATTGAACTGTATCCTTAGCTGTGACAAAGCCAATTTAACTTATGTCATTTTTAATTGTTACACGATAAGCATTAGATACCCATCTTCTACATCTTCCTTTATTACTTTTGTATTGCAGCCATACATCACTACTTGGTACCACACTTTGTAATATTCTTGCAGACTGTTATCACAATTGGGCAGAATTAATCTTATCAATTGCTAGGGATTTCCTTGCTGGGAGCACATTTTTGTATTTCTAATGTTCGGGATGCTCCACTAGCTTGAGATACTAAGTTTGCTTGTTTTTTCCTTCAAAGATTATAAAAATTGAGAATATAATTTCAGTAGGTTGTTAATGTATCATAGAGAGATATAACCTCTTAATCCTTGACTTTCTTCCTTCTCCTGACCCTTGCTGCTAAAATAAATAGTGATACTCCTTCCTAAGAAGCAGAAGTATTCTTGGACATCTTTCCCTCCATTTGGTAGTGCCCTTAAGGACCACCTGTGAATGATCTCTCTCTCTTCATGGCCATGGCACCACTCATCATGAAGTCTATTGCAATTAAACAGCTGACTGTCTTGTCTGAGTAAACCTGCATGGATTTCATAAACTGTATTAACAAGGCTATCACGTGCATGTCATTCTATATTTGCTGCACTATGGTTTGGAGTACTCCTGCCCCAGGTAACAATGTTCCTTGCATACCTCGTTAGGGTTTGTGCAGCAGAGGATATTTCTTGCAGCTTATAATGGAACATAAGTATAAGCTTCAAAGGCACCTAATGAATAAAGGCCACAATTCACATAGAATTTTAGTACCTATGTCCTTGCTCAATTTTAAAATTACCACCCAAACACAGCACTAAATGCAGCTGTCAGAGACTTTGAGGCATCTTACAGAAAATACACTTTCATGCTCTTTCTGTCAGCACTTACTTTGTCAGAATAAGAGGCATATTGTCTTTTACAGCACTTGTTATTCCAATATTCCTTTTCCTTAATAAAATCAATTGAAGTTGTTTAGGCGAGAGATGGCATATTCTCATCAATGTCATCTCTAGAAGTCTGTGGTAATTCCTGTAAAGCAAAAAATCCCTGTGTGGCCTGCTAAGTGCAAAGAGCATGCATGCCCCTTCTCTGGATAGCTGTTTGTATATCTGTGTCTGACTATGCAGATCTGCAGGGTGGTGTTGCCACCGTAGATCTAATTTTTTCCTAATATTAGGAATCTATGAATTAGAATTTCTCCTCAGAATGTTTATATCTCAGATTCCATTGTTTGCATTACTAGGGCAGAACCATACTTTCCTGTTGTTGAGATGTCAGGATCACAGCTACAACAGGGTAAGAACTGAAGCAGTGAGAGGTAAAAGCAGGCTGCTTGTGAAGGATTGGTTTGGCAAATTGTATAATCAAGTTTTAACTCAAGTAGATATTTAGTCGCCATGTTGAACACAGATGGATTTGAGAATGGAGTTAAAGCATAACTCTATTCTGAAATGATCTGTTGAGTCATTATCTCAAAACTAATAATGGTTCAGTGCAATAGAGAAGACTTTACAAAGTCCTGCTACAGAGGACTCTGCAGTCTGAACCAAGTTACACCCCTAAGTTACACATGGAGAAGTTCTCCTCTCACCCAGCTTTGAGTTGCAGAAGATATTCAAGTGTTTCCTTGGCTTCGCTTCTGAACTGCCCAACTGTGAAGAGTTTTGCAAGACTCCTACAGGTAAAAACAAAGAGAAATGAGGTAAACAGGCTGGCATTAGCAAGAGGGGCAGCAGAAGGAAGAGCAACTATCTCAAAAAGCCTTTACCTCACACGCCAACATTCTGAAGTACCCAGGGAATATTCTCTGCTCACATTCTGTGCTATAAAAGCTTTCAAATTTTATAGGAGAGGAACAAGGGAAAATGAGCAAAATTCTGAAATGAGTAAGTACTTGGGATGCTTCCTATTCCATTTTAATAGGTGCAATTCTAATGGATTCTTATTGTAAATTATTATACAGTAATATTATCACAGGATATACTTGATTGCAAATCTGTCCTGCGTAGTTTATGAATAATTTCGATAGGGCGATAGAGGAGTACAGAAAAAGAGCAAGACTCTAGCATGGAAATCAAGTCTGGGCTCAGTTTTACATACTTTCACAGCTGTAAATCCTTGAGAACATTAGTGATGGTGAATATGACTACAACACTCATCATTGTGAGTGAGTAACTCCTTCCTCATCTAGATGAAAGTAACAGGCTTTGGTTGAACACCCAACATCTTTTGCAGGTGGCAAACCAAGAACTGGAGGTCTAGTAGCCAACAGTCAGGAGTACTGGAGCTTAGAGCTGCCTGAGAGGAAACATAAAGAGTATGTGTATTGACTGCATTGGTCACAGCCTTCCTCTCCCTCACACTGGCACCCTTTAGTGGGATGTGTTTCCTATCACATGATGGGGCAGTCAGTGTATGTGCACCTTCAATTTCTGTAAATCAGCATCTCGCCTGGATCCACTTGTGTCCAGATCAGCTGTTCTCATGAAAAAAAAATTCTCCATAAGTACCTTAATAGCCTGTTAATTAAAACACTCAGACTGTGACCTGGGATCTCCTCTGGTTCAAACCTCAGAGCAGATCTTTCCTATGTCAAATGAGAAATTCCCTCCCATTTCTCCTGTAGATGTTATTCCTCTCCATACAAATGTTTTAAATAATCTTTGGGCAAGAAAAAGAGAATTGCTTCTCTCTCTTGATTCTGAGGACAAAATCCTGGAGTGCTGTGATTCCTATTCCTCCTCTAAGCAGGTACTTCAGTATTTTATGAGAAGCAGAAAGACTTGGGCAGCACAAAATATCTACTTCAGAGGGTAGTGACTGGAGACCTCAGCTGGGGGATGGCAGGACTCAATTTAAATTTGTTCTTCTTTAAATTATTTGGAGTAAGGATGTAATCCCAGTTCTCCCATTTACAGGACCTCCTCTTGCTCTCTGGCTTTTGAGTGAAGCTCAGTAGGGAGGCCTAACACCTGATGGTAGAAATTTCAGAAAAGTTAAAGGCAGGAAGCCAAACACAGTGATTTTAAGCAGCTAGACGTTTACAAAGCAACTGACTCTAGAAGATCCTATTGATAATGTGGTACTGAAATCTGAGCACTAACATATTTAATTATTCTTTATTGTTTATTGTCTTTATTGAACTTTCTTTTTCTTATAAATTTGGTGCTGTAACTTCAGAGGCTGTGCTGAATCCTTTTCCTTTTTTCCCCTCTCAATGAGATTCTGCATTGTCACAATCAGATGATCATTCCTATTTAGACTGAAAACTTTCCTGTTGGAGATTGTTTAGTGGATCCTTATCAAAGCCTCCATGTGTTGCTGAATGCAATAAAATAATGAACAGTGCTTAATTCCTTGTTTTTGGCTGGCAGTCTTGAGATACTGGATGCTGAAAGTTAATGGAATTGCAACTTGTGTGTAACTATGCTGAAATTGTTTTCTCATATACAACAGATAACTAAGACATTTGTAGTGTTTAGGCTGTAAATAGTCTTCTTACGTTCGTCTTGGTCCAAAAGTTTAAACGTAAGATTTTTGAGTGGAACTGTTCTTATTCTATTCCCAGAAAGATTATCTGCTTTTTCCAAGCTGAATCAAAATGTGATATCACTTAGCTCTACAATTCTTGCCCCATTTAGCCTAGAAATTTTATGACAACTATTGATGAAGAAACGTAATACAGCTTTTGGAACTGCACGAAAGTACTTAGGAAATTGTAAGCCTACTTTACCTCCAAAACCTATTATGCTAAATAGTGTGTACTGAAGTACTTTTGAAAGTCATCACTTCAGGATAGGATTATTTGATTAAAACAAACTCAGGAAATGGGTTTATTCACTGTCTAGGTTACATAAATAAGGATAGTCTTCATTTTCCTTAAAACTTTTCACAAGCACTAAATAGGTAAAATAAAAAATATGAAGCCTATCTGTGCAAATCCTTATCAAGTCAAGCATGCTGTTGTTAGCTACACTTAGCACTTAAAAAGGTAAATGTGTAGATGTGGTTATGGCCTTACAATGCCTTACAACTGCTGTCTAGCTTTATATTTACTGTATACATGCTCCTAATGCCTGTATTCATGTCAACAACCTTTACATGCTTTTAGTAACTTTGTTAAGAGGTTCTAGTCACCAAAAATATGCTTATGATTCCCCATGCTTTAAGTGAATTAAGTGAATCTACCTTGCTAAGCACCTTGGTATTCAAGTACCAAAAATATTTATAGGCAATTGCAGCTTTTAGTCTTCTTTATTTCCCACTAAGAAACCTCGTAAAGGCATAAAAGATAATGTAAACCCAAAATGTCATTTGAGCAGCTTTAATTGCTTCAGCATAGTGTAATTACGTGAACTGAACATAAGAAGAGCTACAGCTAATGTTTGTATGATGCTTGACTCAAAGGAAATATTTACTGAAAGGGATAGGGCAGGGTGCTGAATTTGATGAGTCTGAAATTAAGGCTAGGAAACAGGATAAGCATTCATACTGAAAGTCCATGCTTTCTAGAAAATATCTCTGAAATAACTAAGGGAAAAGAGAAATAGGAAAACAAGGGAGCTCTGCTAGTCTCCTTTGTAGAAGTAAACAGGATTAGCTATAATGAGATTATCTACTAATTCTGTGTGGCCACACCCACATAAATCAAGACAAATTGGAGGGAGATGGACTCTGCAGTAACTGTTAATAGCAGCAACACACCAACCATAAGAATAAGGCTCCCCCCTCCCTTGTCCCCTCTTCCCAATGTGGAATACTATTCTACTTGTAGGACTATAATTAAAACTGTAACCATGCACGGTGTCTGATAGCAAGAGTTTTTCTGTCCAGCAGTCAGTGTGTTCAAGCAAGACAAGGACAGACAATGTTCCCATGTTTCTCCTTTCTACAAGTCACTGTTCGTTTGCTCCTTATTTTTCTGGAAGCATACCTTTTAAAGATATACAAGCCAACACAAACAAGGTAAATATGGTTTCTATTTGTAGCCACAGAAACAGCTCCATAATTAGGAGAGTGTAACCCATCCTGCTAGAATATCCTCTTTATTAGTGTTAATCTACCTGTATCAGAGTCAAGCTTCCTCCTCTGGAGGAATATATTACCCCACTGTCACTCCTGTTACCAAAGTCTTATCTGATCTCTATCTTTACTTTTCCTGTGCTGTCACTGGTGGACTCAGAGTTCATCATATTTCCTGTGCTATTTAAAAAACTTCTTGGGCTGGTGCATTATTTTAAGCCTGCCTTGGTATGCTTTAAAATGCCAACAGGAAGCATTTACCCTCCACAAATCACAGTTACTATACAATGCTCAGTTCATACAGAGAGACCAGATTTGGCATATTTTATATATATATATATA
>WBMZ01001800.1:0-11646 GCA_013400975.1 Atrichornis clamosus | reverse complement strand
CTCACCGTGTGGCCGCTGTCCCCGTGCCGGTGGCACCCCACGAGGTGACACTCCTCGCCGGTGGCACATTTTTTGGTGACTGATGTGCTCTCCCCGTGGGCTGTGAAGAGGTGAACTGTCAAGCAGTACTGGGTGCCTGCAAAGGAAAATTGAGTAAAATCGTTTGTGTAAATGAAGCGTTCCTAACAGGGCTTAAAAAGCACGCAGAATTTAGGGAAATATTCCCAGAAAATGGCTTATTTTGGCTGTACAGAGCTATTCTCAACTTGATCCAAACAGCATTTAGCAGGAAATTAGTGTGAAATCTTAAGCTTAACTGACCCTTCAAGCCTCCAGAAAGGCTGCTATCATTTAAATTATTAATTAGTACTTATTAGCACCATAATCTACACATTTATCTTCAGTTCTCTCCTCTTTTTGGCAGCACATTCTTGCTCGGTTTCATACACGTTTCCTCATTCCTCTACTTTGCCTCTTTCCCTTTCCCACCATTACTGTGAATGTCACTGGGAAGAAAAATGAGGAAACGCTTTTCCATCCTTTTCTGTGCATTTTCACCCCCTCACACAGGTGTGATCCCCAGTCAGGCAGGTCCTGCTGGTCACAGGGAAGCTCAGGGACACCATTAAATCTTGGGATGGTATCCAAGAGGAAGGGGATACGGCTCCAGAGGAAATTCTTAAGGTTTTTTTAAAACAGTGTCTTTAAAATTAACTCCAGCTCATAATTATGTATACACACATAGAAATACACAGAATTAATTCATATGATTGAGATTTTACTAAGAAACCTGTTCGTATATTAATATTGCATTGTTATATCTTAAATTAAATTATTGAGAGAGACGCGGAACTTTTCACTGTTGCCTTACACGCTGAAACGCTCAAAATTATCGTCTCAGCAAAAATCATCTGCCTCGGCAGGACCACCAACAAAACCGAGGGCACCGCGGCGTTGGCACATGAATGTCGTTAATCAGTCAGACCTCTCCACGGGGCTGAGTCAGGGAGGAGCGAACCGAGGTACGATAAAGGACGTCCTGAGCCCAGACTTACTCACACTTACTTTGGGGACACCACCGATCCTCAGCCCATCTGTTGCAGTTGTAGTTGTCCACTGCGTTGTCACAAGTAAAGCACTTGAAGCTGTTTGGAAACGGAGTGGCTTTGGAAGCATGAAAATACAGTTAAGTTTGCAAGGATTAAGTGGAAAATCAAACATTCAAAACAGTACCTGTACGCGCCCATGCTTACACGCATTTCCATGTTTTCACTGTCGGACAAAGAAAACAAGTTTTGCAGAGAGCTTTTGCATTTATAACTGGCTCTGCTAGGCCTGAACTTTCAAATCTATCCTGGGGTTTGCACTCCCATCGTCCCAAACCGAAGCAGTGGTGGGAAAAGCAGGAAAAGAGGGAACAGCTTATCTGCACAGACACACAAACACAAATCTGCATTTTCCTTTGATGGAAAAACTACAGTTCACAGGCAGCTTCAGAGCTTGATCTGAAGGAGAAGTTGGATCCTTTTCACAAAGGGATCAAGAGGACTCTTTAAAAATCTTATTTACATTATTTAAATGAATTATTTTGAGGTGCACAGCTCCCTAGGTGCACCTATTATATCCAGTTATTATATCCAGCTGTCCTGGCTGTTTTAATGATGCAGATCATGAAAATGAAGGGATGGAACACTGGTGATGCCAGATAAGAGGGGGGAAAAAAAAAGAAATGATGCTATTAGTGACAACTGGCTTCACAGGTCTCACAAGGTTTTTAATTACCTTCAGACTGAATTAATTGCATACAGCAACACCTATTCTTTCCCTTACAAAACCCCCAACAAGATAAAAGACAAAAACCACCTGTTCTGGATTATTTACGAGGAATCCATTGCTTAATTTCCTCTGCAGGGAGACAGCAAAATGTAATAAAAGCCCTTAAAATGTGAAAGTCCTCATGCACTCTTTAATTTAACAACGCAGTCAATTGCTTATTTTCATTCAGCCAGCTTGTAAAATATTAGAAGTAAAGTACTGTGGGCTGAGAAGCAAAATTTTAAAGTTTTTGTGCTTCATGTCTGAAGGAGACAAACACCTGAAACCCAAAGAATTGACAGAACGTGGCAAATAATTAAAATGTTAAGGTAGAATTCCATAGAGGAAAGGCTAAAATTCCATGCAGGAAGAGCTAGAATTCCATACTTACGGTCCAGGGGAGGCCTCACGTTGTAAAAGTTGATGTTTTCAGCTGAAACCCAATTTCCTGACAGGAGGAAAAACGGGAGAATGGCTCCGGCCAGCGCCTGACGGAACCACAACATGCTGGGGGTCACTGCACGTGGAAACCCAACCTCCTCAGGCCTGGCAAAGCAAGGGAACACATTGTTTAGGGGCAATCCTGAAAATCCGAGCATGCAGGACAAGAAATATCCAGCGAAATACTGCTGGAAGCCTGGAAAAGCAGCTGGGAATGCCGGCGAGCCGGCACTGCTGAGCGGCACAAAGCTGAGCTGGTGGTGCCTTCTGCTGGCCAGAACCCTCCTCAGAGGGCTTCAACTTCCCCAAAAAATCCAAGTTAATGTTATTTCTTCCATCTATTTGCCCTTCTGAGCGATGGCAATCCTAGGGAGTCCTGGAAGGGACTCCTAAAACTCAACAGGGAGACTGAGCTCCTTTGTATCCGACTTGAAACTGCCTGGAATGGAACAGCACTAAGGAAAGCAAAATGCAGAGGAATCCCAATTTTAACACCAACAGCCTCGAGCCCAAAGCAATTCCTGATCAGAGAGAGACCAGTGTAACTTCAGAAAAGCTACATCACCTAAGTGCACTTTGCACTGTCACAGCATTAAAGGTTCTAAGCGTAAATTCAATTTATTTCTTTTCCAAGTGCATCCCAAGGAAATGCCAAGGAAGAGGCCTGGGGACGGCAAACACGTCTTGGAGAAGGGCAAGGTAGGAAGTTCAGAGAGATGAGATGCAATGGCACAAAAATACATTTATTTGGGCCTCCCTGGCTCCTCTGCCAAGACTTGACAGAGAAGAACTGAACATTTTGCTCCGTCTGATATTTAGATTTCCACACCTCCAGGCACACACAGGGATTTGTGGCAAATTCCAGTGACCTTGGAGCCAGGTTCAGATATTAAAAAGCACAATCAGCCTCGGCGGCTCTCCTCCCATGCAAATTCCCAGCAGGACAAACAAGCTGGAGCGGTGGCTCCCGCCGAACCAGAGGCTCTTTGGGATGCCCAAGGCATTCCCTCCAAACTTCCTGGCACACCCTGGCCAGGCACCACGCTGAAAATGGTGCTTGGCAGAGAAATCCAGGGATTTCCCTCTTTCTCCTGTGGTTTTGGATTGGTTTGGGTTTTTTCCCCTTTTCCAACGGAGAGGGTTCTGCCAACCGACCGAACGACAGGAAGTTCAATTTCATGAATTGTGGATTTAATTGTGAATTTGGCCATCCTAATTAAGATCCGCTAATTAAATGCTGGCTTTATGAACATATTTCAGGAGATATTCACAAATCACGGTTTACCTCTACTCCCAGTGCACCTCCAGCACTATTTTCCACAGGATGGTCCAGGTTTTTTCTGACTGTAGCCCGGGATCTAAAGAAGGATTTAAGCAGAAGAACCTGTGGGGAACAAACGGCAACAGATCATCAAAATTCTGTCCTGAGGAAACTAATTAGCTGAAACACCGTACTGAAAATGAAGGTAAAAATTAGGTTTTTATAATGAGATATCCAAAGCAACACCTGAACTACCCGAGATGGCTCTGCCTCACTGAGTGCTGTGATACTGCAGAAATTCAGATTCCCTCCTTCCTGTGATATCCCAGCGCCACGAAAGACAAATGACACACAAAAAGTGGAGGAATGAGGCTGCCCAGTCCATCCCTGAGGATGAGTTTCCTCCTCTTGCACAGGAAAACCATCACTCAGGCACTGACCTGGGCGGGACCAGACTGCCCCCCAGGAACGAGCGTTTCCCACTCCGGAGATATCCAAACTTTCCACACAAGTTATGCCCAGATTAGAAGCACTGATCAGCAGCAAGGGAACCTGAGAGAGCAAGGACAACCCTCAGCCTCCCAATTAGAGGCTGATGAACAAGCAGATTCCCCCCAATGTGTGTGGAGTTAATCCAGCTCCTGGAGTTACGCGCAGGCAGCAATTTCCAGAGCCACACATTCCTGATCCTAATTACCCGGTTCTTGTGTCCCTGGATCATCAGGGATTCAGTTTTCCTGACTCCAGGAGGGCTCCTTAATACACTCTGGCTCGAGTGATGTTGGTAACAACATGAGAAGAATCTTTTTGGTGCCTCGAGTGACCTTCTTCCTGAATCCCTTGCAAATAACGGTGTTTGTCATGGAATTCCAGAGTGGTTTGGGTTGGAAGGGACCTTAAAGCTCATCCTGTTCCACCTCCCTTCCACTTCCCCACCTTCCACTACAAAAAGGTTGCTCCAATCCATTCCAACCTGGCCTTGGACACTTTGAGTATCTCAAGCAATTTATTTATAAATTAGCAACCCACTTTTGATGGAGAATTTCATGACATTTCTGTGTATTTCAAGCAGCTCAATAGCATTTAATTATTTCAGTTTTACTCTGCAGGAAGATGGGGAACTGAATCATTCCAATGCACAACGTTTCCAAAATGTCCTTATCCTGCACTTCCTAGAGTTGCTGCTGGGTTAAGGAAGCTCTGCCTTTATGGGGAGACTGGGCTGTAACTGGATCTGAAGCACCTGGCCAGCAAATAAAAGGCACAATTCCACTTGTGCCAGTTTTCTACAAATCCAGGCTCCCTCCTGCTCCCCTCCCCCACGTTCCTATCGCTTTCCTGGGACAAACTCGTGCCAAATGGAAAATTTTAGAGAATATAAATACAAAAAGCTACTTTTTGGCTGGGGAGGGGAAAGGCCCAGTAAACTGACCTCCCAATCTGATGCAGTCAAAGGTGTCCTTGTTTGCAAAGCAGGCCAATAAATAATGGATGTTGTTTGACGTGGCCTTGGTTACACAGCTGCACCACAAGGTGTTCTTAAATCAAATATTGGCTCAAAAATGGCTTTCATATCTCAGCCAGAATCTCCCAAATGCTTATTTTCCTCACAGCCCCTTATCTCTGCTGTGCTTTCATACAGCATTATCTACCAGCGTGAGCAAATGTTTCATTAAGCCCAATTAGGAGCTCTCATTAATGAAGGGCGAAGCTGTCACAACACGGAAGATGAACTTTTATAAACAAGAGCAAACACGGAGCTCCAGCTTTCCTGGGGGAGGGAAGGCGATCCAAGAGGGAAGGGCTGGTGCTATAAAAACACCTGGGACTAAAACCCATTGCAAGAGAACAACGAGGAACACAATGCCTGAACTAATTAAAGTATTCCAGGAGGTTGGAAGGTTCATCTCCCAGGGTGTCACAGAAAAGTAGGAAGCAGCATCCCTGATTTCTGATTTTAATAAAATTCCTGTCTGTCTACATTGTTTTTCCTGGCAGGCTCTGTGGAGGATTAGCAGATTTAACATCAGATATGGAATGCAAATGAAACTTCCTGCTGTCATTTAGTAAGCAATTTTCAGGTGCTATTAGATAATTGCAAATGCTTATGTTAAGCTTGTTAAATACCACTTCAGGACATGAGAGTTCCACATACATAGACAGAAAGGTATGTTCAGGGCTGAAAACCTAAACCCCAACCACCTGACAGCACCACGTGTCCCCACAACAAATCCCAAAGGCCAAAAAGGAAATTCAACTCGTCCCAAAGGACAAAAATAGCTCCGTGGCTCCCCCATCCTCATGTTTTCCTCTGGACAACATTTAATTCCAGCTCTAAGCCACCATCTGCAAAACTCAAGGAGTGACGAAGTGGATGGAACAAATAAGAAAAGAACTATAATTTTCCTTAGGATTTAGGCAGAAAAACTTAAAATAAAAAGGGGGGAGAAGTAAGTATTTTGAAGAAGTGAATCACCCCAAAAAATTACTGCAAATCTGCAAATTAACACTATTTGCTCTCGAAGTTTTACCTTCTCTTCCCTGCCGAGTTGAAGTCTCTATTTTTTCACTTTTTGCCTCCCAGTTTGTTCACATCTGCACAGAACACCCCGGAAAAATGTATTTTACATGACACCGACAAACATCTGAAATGAATAACACCGAGGGAATCAAACTGAACCCATCAACAGGACTTTAAAACATCACACATTTCCCTCCTCTGCACCCTCAGTAACACTTCACCGTGCCTGGGATGAAATTTGGCCTTAATTGCAAGAAATGATGGAGTTCTTTATCTAAGATCTTGTCAAAGTAAAGCACAACAACATCATTTAGCTCGGGGGATGGTGCTGGCACGGGAGGTGTGATGGGAAGGGCTGTGAGACTGGGGGTGCCTGGCTGCACCAAACACACAACTGCCACGATTTCCAAAGGAAAATAATGCCTGATGAACACGATAAACCCGGGAAGCACCGCCGGAGCCAAGAGTTTGCCAGGAGCAAACGTCATGAAATCTGCATTATTCCTTTTATAGCCCAAACTGACGTTTAGTTTCAAATTCAGAATCCGCCACCATCAGTTATTCCACCTAAAAATCCATTCATGAGAGTTAAATTTCTGATTTCCTTCTGCAAGAGTTCAATTTCCTCCAAGAACTGCATTTTCCCACAGCTCTGGATGGCCCAAAGTTTTACACTTGTAACAGCTTTTATACATCACCTGCAGCTGGTTTAAATCTCTCCCTCACCTGTGAAAGACTGGAAATAGGAACTTAATATGACTCTAGAGAAAAGAGATTACAGGAATAAGCAGCTTTATTTTCTTTCCTTGAGACTTGGTTTAACAATATTAAATTTACAGAATATTTCGTGAAATACCTCAGTGGATCTGACCATTATAACCAGTGAGGTTGACATGAGTGAAGCAGCTGAAGGTGAGACAGAAAATTCTGATTTTCAGTATTTTCCTTGTGCAGATTTAGCTCCAGGCCACATTCAATAAAAGGTTTCTTTCATCCTGCCAAGTTACTCATATTCAGCAGTACTCCAAATATCCCTATTTTCCAACACGAAAAAGGTGGGACAAAACAACCCCGCTCCAACAAAATCAAGAGATTTCTGTATATTTCTACACACCAGCCACTCATTATTATTAAATGGAAAATGAAGGTTTTCAGGCAGTTAAATCCTGCCTCAGAAATATGCCCTGGTTTTACTGCCTGACTTTCCAAGTGAAATCCCATTTTTAACACAAACTCTGCCCAGTGTACACAGGCCCACATGCCACGGAGTTACATCCACCCTTCCAGACAATAAAACAGGAGGCATTCCAGACAACAGCAACAAGAACCTACATGATTTCCACCTGTCAAAGAAATATTGTGCTCCCTTTCAAATTCAAATACAAGACCAAGACCCACACAGGAAAGGTTTGCTGGGAGTGTCGGCAGGCAGGCCTACTTCCAATCCTAAATCCACCAAAATCTGCTGGAGCCTAAAGTGGCCCCGTGGGATCAGGCAAATCAGAAGGTGTGACCGTCTCTGCATCACCCAGAACATTCCTCACAGGCTTCACATTCAGCTGCTTTTCAGAACGAAGGTTTAAGGGACAAAAGCTGAGCTCCTAAACCTGAAAAGCTGCTTTTTCACCCAATTCTGATGTCTGGAGTGAGGCTACCGACATCACCCTTCGCTTCTTTACTCTTGGCTCTTACCTCAGGACCTTGGTGGGTTTTTTCCAGCTGTTTAGGAAGAATAACGGATGTAAAAAAATGGATGTAAAAAAAAAATAATTCAGCTCCCTGCCCTTTCCTCCGGTTTGAGTCGGAAGCTTTTCCCAACTCACAAATAGTTTGGGACCGTGTCTGTGCCGATGCAAACCCACATTTTGTGCTGAAAAAAAGGGGGAGAGAAGGGAAAATACATTTGTCTGGTTTTATGGTGCTGTCAGGGTCCAAGCAAAATCCTGGAGCAGGACACTTCGCCAAAGCCACAGCGACTGGTTTGCCTCCACTTTCCCAAAAACTAAGAAAATCAAGAATCACGGAATCACTCAAGTTCGAAAAGGCCTCTAATACCCCTGCAGCACTCCAACTCCACCAAAAGGCCCTTCTGCCACCAGTTTGGGCCAGTTTAGGGCAGGAATTACACTGGAATTGCAAAAAACAAACCCCACACAGAGCAACTCCTGGTTGATGCTGGCAGGGTTTGAAGTGTGAAATTCCTGGCACTGCTCCTTGTCTGATGCCATCTCGGCCTCACGTTCACACCAGCTTTTTGTTCCAATAAAATCCCTGAAATCCTGAACAACATCATCTCCTGGAATGCACCGGGAATGGCTGCGAGTGCTTCCAGAGGGACACCAGCAATTCCCAGTGCTCCCAGACCACGTCCAGGGAACTGCTGCTGAATAAATGAAGTTTAAAAACCAGTTGTGACCACTGGGTCTAAATATTGAATCCAGAGAGAGGGAACTTTTGTCCTGAAGCACCTCAACTCATTCCAAGCTCTAGGAATTCCCATTTCTAAGGAATAAATGGGTCTGAATTAAACTCCTTATTGAAAATGTAACTTTAAAAGCAGATCATACATATTTTATATATATATATTTAAAAGCAGGTCACCTTTTCAGATTTTCATGGTCTGCCTGATGTTTCTGTTTATTAAAAGGATTGATTAGCATCCCAAATGTGATGGAGGCAGGGAAAGAGTGGAATTCTGATTGCTGACAAGTCAATACAGGATTTCCGACAGGAGTAACTCTCCACTGGATGTTAAAATACCCTTGGGAGCTCATTCCCTATGGATCCACACCACACCTCCCGCAGAGCGTCACCAGCAGTGTGACAGAACCAGTTTGGCACGGAAAATTAATGAGAGTGTCACTGATTACACCTCAGAAAAATGTTCTGTGCACAAAGTCCCTGTCCCACGTTGCTCAGAGCCACGGAGAACTGATCCAGTGTTTCAGAAATTCCCAGTGCTCTCCCCGAGCTGAGGAATCACCTCAATAAATCAGCCTTGCAGGGGAAGCTCTCAGCAGACGAGCCCAAATTGGGCATTTTCCCCCCCAGTTTTCTCTTTAGAATCTCAGATCCAGCGATGGATACCTCAGAAGTGGCTTCCTAAATTCCAGAGGGACATTTTCCCCGTGGAGACACGACCACTAACGGAGAAGAGCTGGTGACAATCCCCTTCCCAGGGCAAGGGAACTTTTCACTGGCTGAACTTTTCACTCCTGTATTTGCCAGCCAAGGGGGAGCTGAGGTGATGATCAGCTCCCATTGATGGATTTTGATGGTGTCTGTTAGGAAAAATCTTCCTGTCCCTGACAGGATAAATCCCCACGTTCACTTACAGCATTACCTTGAAGGAAAGATTTGTTTGGAAGGGATGTCCAGAGGCACAGCAGAAGCAGGAGATGAAAAAAATAAGGAGGAGCAGCTTTATTCCTAACAACGTCTGCCTGAATTCCTCACGCAGCTCCAAACACAAAAAGGCTCCAGGGGCAGTGGCTGCGTTTGAAGGGCTTGAGACGAGTCAAGTGCTGACCCATCCAACCTCAGGAGTGTGAGGTGGGATTGACTTCCCGTCAACACCCTAATCCAGAGGGCTGAAAGCAGCAGGGAGCAGCTTCCAGTGTTCCCTGGCTCAGGGCTGTTCCCCAGGAGCAGCACTTGGCACGATTTGGTGTTTGCACAGCCGCCCTCTCCCCTCTGCTGCTTCGTCAGGGAGAAGGGATCTGCCCTCATTCCACAGGGAGGGACAACACAAACATAAGAACTCCTTCCACAGGGCCACAAAAGCTCTGCTGACATTTATAACGTATTTTTATATCATATCTGCAGCTACCAAACGCCAACGCTGCACTGTTTTTTCCCTCTAAGGCTCAAATCTTGGGAGCAGAAGCACAAAGTTTCCAGGTCCGTGGACTTAAATTTCTGCTAAGCATAAATAAATGAATATAATATCATTTCATTAAAATTATTCAGGAAAAAAATTAATTTGGTCACTGTCCTTCACCATAAATATCCATGCTCCAGGACTGGAATCCCATCACTTCTTCCAGCAGCTGGAAGAAAATCACACTCTAAGGTCCCTTCCAACTCAGCTCATTCTGTGATTCCATGATTTTGCACTTAATTGCATTTTCTGAGCAATTGAATATTAGAGTAGTAAATGAAACATTCCCAGGATTCAGAAAAAAAGAAACCCATCCCTAATTTTTGGGTTTTTCATCATTGGACAAATAGCATTTCCTAGCACTTTTCCCCAATATTTTTCACCAAAGTGTCATCCTCAGCTTAGCAGCCCATGGACTACTGGGAGGAAACAGGTAACAGTCTATTGCAGGAAAAAAAATCCAATCCTGATTTTCTGATTCCCAAAGGGACGGGGATGCCTCCTCTCCCCAGCTCCTCACGCCTCCAGGTGCTGTGGCTGTGCTGGGATATCCGTGGGCTTCGTCCCAGAGAAAAACATCTTGGTTTGGTTTGGGCCAAATATTCCCTTTTCCCGACACACATTCCCCATTCCCCAGCTGTTCCTTTTTTAATTCCTTATCCCTTCAGTGTGATGCTGCTGAGGTGTTGAATTTTCTCACTTGCTGGAGGAGTTTATATAAAGAGTTTTATAATTAAAGCGACCCAACACTTCTATTCAGGCCCGTCCCAGCTTTTCCATCCTATTTTCCAAGGACACTAAGGCTACTTACACTTCTAATTGTCTTTTTTCCCTTCATCTTTAGCTCCTGGAATTCCCTGGCTGGAATTTCTCATAAAGCCTCACAGTTTGCTCATTTCAGTCAAAGCCATGGAATAATTAAAAAAAACCCAAAAAACACATGAAGGAATTTATAATCTGAATTAAAAAATAGTTTTCACTCAATCAGAACAGCAATAAAAATAGATAAAGTCTCTTTGGGCACTTCCCTGCCCAAAAGGCACTGACAGATCCTTAATTAAGTCTGATTACCAATAAGAATTCCTCTGGGTGGGGAGATTTATTCACTTCACATATTGCCCAGTTTAATTTGATAAATTACAGTCAACAAATTTGCTATTTCCTGCATTTCCTGTTCGCAAATCCAGAGTAACACTAAACAAAAAAAACACTAAAGGTAGAAACAAAAAATTAAAAATCCTACTTTACTAAAAATTAAAACCACGACAAGCCTGGCAGGTGAGGCAACTCTGAGCAAAACCATAAAAAATATTGTGTTTTAGAAGTCAATGCCAATCTCTGCATCTGGAATACCACCAGTTGCTTTGCAGTCGGATTTTTTCCAAGATTTTTGAACTGGCATGAGGAAAAACAAAAGAAAACAAATCCAAATATGAAAGTAAAACACCATTATGAAAAATCATAGAAGTATGGAATTATAGAATAACCCGGGCTGGAAGGGACCTTAAAGACCATCTACTTCCAATCCCCTGCCACGGGCAGGGACACCTTTTGCTGTTTATTTTTGTTATTATGGTGTTTATTTTTATTAATATGCTCATTTATTATTGTGCCGTTTTATTTTTATTCTTATGTTGTTTGGTGGGGGGGTTTTATGCTGCACCTAAAAACACTTGCAGTCTCTTATATTAAAAAATACTGCACAACCTATTATTATTATTATTATTA
>WBMZ01001799.1:0-23372 GCA_013400975.1 Atrichornis clamosus | reverse complement strand
AGGCGCCTTGGGGCGGGCCCGGCGCCGCTGCCGGAAGGGCCGCCCCGGCCATGCCGGGCCCTGGCGGGTTCCTGCGGGTGCTGGCGGCGCCGGTGCGGAGCGGCGGGGCCATGCCCGGGAAGGTGCGGGCCGGGACAGGAGAGGGAAAAGGGGCAGGGGCGGGTGGCCCGTGCGGTGACTGCGCCTGTTCCTCTGTTTCAGGGAAAAGCAGCCGCCAAGGGCTCCGCGGAGCCGGACGCCGCCGCGGGACCGGTGGTGGCGGCGGGCGGGGGCTCCGTGAGGGTGGCGGTGCGCGCCAAGCCCGGCGCCCGCTGCAGCGCCGTCACAGGTGGGTCTGTGGGGCTGGGGGCACCGGGCGCTGCATCGCTGCACCCTCAGCTACAGGGAGGGAGCGAACGCATAGAAGCCCACCCGAAAATTAAAGCGAGGAGTCGTTCGCGTCCCCTGTGGGCAGCGCTGGGTGGCGCGGTGAGCGCAGGGTAAATCCTGATCCTGAGTCCTTCACTTTGGCATCTGTGGTTTAGTGCAGGCTCTTTGTGTCCCAAGAGCCTATGCAGTTTTATTAGAACCATAAAAGTTCGACCTAATAAAACGTGTTCTCCCTCTGCAGCCCTGGGCTTGCAGCTGCATGCATCGGGACTCCTTTCACACCGCACGTGTGAGACCGGCTGTAGCACGGTCCGGGTTGGTAACACAGGGAAGGTAATGAGTGTAACTCTGAGCAGACGGATTTCACAACCTGACTTGTGTTGTGTTACCTGGTGCCGAGCAGGACACCTGCACCAGAAGGGGCAATTGAGAGGAGCTGAGGAAGCTGGTAACTCATGGCTGCACTCTGCTGCGGTCTGAAAGCATCACCTGCTTCTAGTGTCAGAAGTTTATCTTTGATTGTACTGGCCGACAGTTTAAGCAAATTTATGAAATGTGAAAATGTCATTACCTGCTAATCTACACATTTATTTGGTTTAAAATTAAAATGCTTTTGAAAGCATAAACATTCATTTTTAGGAAACAATGACTAGATGTCTTGAATATTTTGAGCATTAAATCCTTAAACTATTCGTTGTAGATGTGACAGCTGAGGCAGTAGGTGTAGCTATTGCTGCACCACCATCGGAAGGGGAGGCAAATGCAGAGCTGTGTCGCTACCTCTCTAAGGTGCTAGAAGTGAAGAAGAGTAACGTTATTTTAGAGAAGGTACTTCTTTTTTTTTCCTTTCAGTTTTGCCCTACTGCAGTTGAAGTTCAAGATTTGAAACTTACACATTGAGTACACTGCTCTTCAAATTTAGTCTGTAAGACACTAAAAAGGAGTTTAGTTGAGATAATGGGATGATTCATTGAGAACAAACTTGGTGTAGGAAGAACTATGGCAGATCTTGAGATCTTTTAATCTGATGAGCTATCATGAGAATGTTTTGCAAATGTGTGGTTCATGTTTTCTGTGTTCTTCAAAGATACTCTTGTTTTCATATTGAGTGCAGTTCACATAATTTGTACTTTGCAGAGAATGTGCATTTTATTAACAACTTTTCACTTTCTCTTAAAAATAACTTTTGCATTTGAATCAAAAGTTTCTAAAATTTAACTGTCACACATAAGCAAGAGCATATGTAAGCACTTGGGTTATAGATGGGCCTCAAGAGTTTCTCTGTATTAGAATTTACATATCTTGATTTTGGTGAGTGGAAACTCTTTGTTTTATTCATTGCACTGAACAAATAATTTGTTTTATTAATTTATTGTACTTGAAGTCAGTCCTTCCAGCCATTTTCATTTATCGTTTATGAGCATAGGATCACAATTAAAAACGGTGCTTTTATTTGTTGGTTTAATGTAGTAGTTTTAGAAGGCTTTTAAAGGGAAGTGGTAAATGGTAAGATGACCAAGGAATTGAGAACTGTGTTGTAAAAAGGTAGAGATGAAAAGATTTGAGTCTTGTTTTTACTGAACCATGGGCAAACTGCTTAATTTATTTATCAACATTTTATAAATAGCACTGTTTTCTTACCTTAAAGGGCGATTCTCTGAAAGATGGGGTTTTTGTATGTTTGTCTAAACCAGGGGGGTAAATCACGTGATAAAGTGGTGAAGATTGTGGTATCAATGACACCAGATGAGATCTTAGAAAAACTGAAAAAAGAAGCTTCCAGTTGACCTAAAACAAGAGCAGGAGATGGGATAATGCATCTTGGTATATGGACTGATATTCTTTCTTATATAATGTTGTGCTGTTGAGATTGTGAGTAATGACTGCAGAAGGATGCTGCTTCTCTCCTCCCCCCTTGTTAATATAGCTGTGGTATAGCAGAAGTTTTTCTGTAGGTTTGGTTAGACAAACTTGTCTTTACTGAGACTGTATCTGCTTCTGTCACTACAGACTTTCTTGTGCTCTGGACAGTTTCCTGTTGGTAAGATTTGTCTTGTTTCCTGGTTCCTAAACAAATGGGTTAGAAAACTGTTTTTCTTTGTGAAACAAACATTGGTTAACAAAGTGAAAGTCTTGGAGTGACAGGCTTTCATGTGAAAAGTGGTGCACAAGGACAAGATTGGATGGCCAAGACCTAAGGGGAGACTGTTCTCTTCGATATCTCACGACAGGTGCTGTGTGCAGCTTTGCACTGCGGGCACTTACAGATATCTAAAGTAAGTGTATTTGAAGCCAACATGCTGTGGTTGATCATACAGGCAAGCTAAAAGTAGAATCACCGGAACAACTGAAAGAAAACCAGAAGTTTTCAGTATGAAAAACCAATGCAAAACACAGTAATTGCATGCCTGGGGTCACTTTGTAATAGTCCGTAATTAGTTTCCTTAAAAGTAGAGATATGATCGTATATATCTTTGCCAATTGTATGTCAAGTGTAATGACTAATGTTTTTAATAAAAGGGGAAAAAATATTAATCAAACTTTGTTTTGTGTTTATATTTTTAACCAAAAAAAATTTGTTTCTTAGAAGTCACTTAATAGAATGCTGCTCTTAAACAAGGCTTTTTTTACAATCTTTCCTTGGTCTAAAAATGAGTAGTATTCCAAACCCTAGAGAACTGAGCAGAGTCGTTTGTACAACAGAACAAGAAGTGTGAAACAAAATGGGCAACTGTGTTCCAGTTTCAGGGCTAATGAGAAGAAGGCTGAACTTCTCTCTTTATCATGCTTCGGAGGTCAGAGTAAGATTTAACTGGCATTTCCCAAAAATGTGTGTGATACCACACGTTTCTGGTGGGAGTTTGCTTTTTTCATTTGCATCACTGCTGATATCTGAAATTGTCCTGGATTTGTCCTGTGGTTGTCATATTAGAAAGTAATGCCTAAAGTAAAAAAGGTAAACTATTCTGAAATTTGCTTAAGGTTTGTAATACATTCTCCTGGAAAACAATGTTATGATTGCATAAGTTACAACTAAATTTCTTTACCAGATTCATGCAGTGCAGACTTCATTGCTAATAATTTAGCTTTTCACGGACAAAAATCTCTGCTTTAGGGAATTCTTTTGGTTTCCTGTTATCCTAATATTGCAACAGTTGCTTTTGGAGTTAGGGAGCTGGTGTTTATCAAGATGACAGCTCCTTCAAGGTGACTCATTTTAAAGATGTTATGAAAAATGTTGCTTTCTTGTTTGAAGAAATAAGTCTAAATTCTGAATGCTGTTTGTTTAATGTTTTGCACCTGGGCCCCTTATTTTCTCAGGCATTTGGTCAGCCATAGTCCTCTTTCCTTACTTTTCAGTCTGCACAGGCTGGTTTTCTTTACTGTTCCATCAGTTTTGGTTCACTCCTCCTTGCTGTTAGATCTGCTCTTGCCCAGCAGAGGGGTATCGTGTCTTGCAGAAAAACTAAGGCAAAGCGAACGAAAACGAAGTGTTAGTGGTTTGTTGGAGATTTATTTCCTAAACTTCTTGTTCTCATGAGTAGAAAACAGCAATAAAACAACTGAGGAATTCTGTGTTTATAAATTATATTTGGAGTTGGATGCTACAACAACCATTATAAAGTTTTCTTTGAAAGCTAATACCATTTGTTACATTATATGCATTATATACTTTATTGAAATAATGTCTTACACTTTCCCATGACTTCAGCACAGACTGAGGGAGGAGCTGTGTGTGCAGGTTCAGTCCCTGAAGGACATTGGTCTTCAGTGATGATTATCTGCAATAGCCAATTTAGTCTTTCAGTGCCCTCTCTGTCTTGTCAACATATTCTGCCTAGGCTTTGCTGGCTTCTGCCTTGGCTTCACCTTTCCTAAACACCTTCAGCTGGCATTCTGCATCTGTTCTTCTAATCAATGAAAGTAACTTGAATTCTAATAGTTTGGCAAATAAAGCCTTTACACGCTGGAAACAGAATTTATTTAATATGAGAAACCAAAATTTTAAAGTAGTATAAATAACACCGAGATGTTGCCATATAATATGGTAGAATCATGTGTAATATCTGATAGCTTCTTACATCAATGGTTTTTGTGCTGTCTTCCAATTATATTCCTATTATCTTGGTTGTGGATTTATGTAACCTGGTGAAATGCCTGGGAGGCAGGAACTGCTGGTCCATTTATATCAAAAGCAAGGTAGAGAAGAGTTAAGCAACTTGTGTGACCAAACAAGGCAATGCAAAAACTGTGGCTTAGGCCTAACTCCTTCAAACCTTGCATTGAAATCCTAACCTGTCAGCTGTCTATTCATGAACACGGTGAAATGTCTTTCCTTCTATTGAAAAAACTGTAGTGGCAAATATCCCTTACTCCAGCAGAGTATGTTTTTAATAGAGCTTTGTGGTACTGTAAGAAGCTTTGTCCAAGAATTTCAAAACACTTCTCAAATCCCTTCTCAAAATAAATTCTTAGTCCTGGACCAATTTAAAAACATTGTGGTGCCACTTTCTGCCCAACTTTTACTTGTTGGTACCTGCTTTATGCATGCTCATTAAGCTACACGATTACTCAGCTACTTGAAATCAGGCACTGTCCTCTTTCCCTAATGCATGGCCTGACCAATTTCGGTAAAATCTGTCTAATGGTGATTTAATACATTACTGCTTGCAGACCTGGGTAGTCAGTGTATTTTTAAATTATAATTAAGTTATTTAAACATTAGCAAAATAGATGTTATTTGAATAAATTTTATGCCAGTCTTATGGAATAGCAGGGTCTTAATCTTTCATCCACTCTCTTACATTTATTTTCTAAAATCCAGCTTTGAAAGTAGGTATATGGTTTCACTGCAGTATTGTAATATGCTAATTAAGGATATTTAATTATACCCTCTGAAACTGGCCTCTTTGCTCTTTTACTTTTTATTCACTCCATTTATCATCTGCAGTGTATTCCTAGCTCTCCTTTTAGTCCCAGGTGTTTTGAAATCCCTGTTTCTTCAGGTATCATCAGTCTAAATAATCCCGGATAACTGACAACTTTGTCAATAACTGGCAGCAGCAATTTAGCAGAAAACACAGTTTAATATCTTCCTTCTTTCAGCTTCCAGGAAGATAGATACACCTGATCTTCCTGCTCAGTACTTCACATCTCACCATTTCCCCTCTCATAATCTTTATTTGCATGTGTAAAACTTGAACCAGCTGAGTTTTAAAAATTACTTTGTTTTACTTCAATCTACTGTATTCCCCTCTTAATGTTTTTAATCTTTTTCTTGGGAGGATGTTTCACTACCGTATTGACTACTAAAAAAATTAGCTCCCCTATCTCCTTTGAGGAGCGCAGTGCTTTACCCTCGTGTAAAACCTGTCCTGATTGTTACTCTCTAGGAAGGGGCACTTGAGGCAAAGTGCTGTTAATACAGCCAAGGCACAATAAACAGTCCAAAAGCTGCTGAAGAAATGAAAATACTCTCCTGAAAGGAGTCTAATACTTCTCTGGGCTACTGGAAATTTGTTTCTTCCTGGTCCCTTATATCTTAGCTTCTCAATAATTGTTACTGAGCCATGAAGAATTTTCTTTCATCTAGAAATGCTGCATTTATTTGTTCTTGCATTGTGTCAAACTGGGGAAGTCAGTGATGAAGTGGCCCACCATGCCATCTTACTACAGCCAGAGGGTAAGTTTTTAGAATGTTGTTTAAGTGACATTTTGAGTTTCCAAACCTGGAGTATGGCAGGTGGAAAGAGAAATAATATTGAGTATCTGCTTAGCAGTTGGTCACTATAGAAACGTGCTGTAAAGAGAGCAGTTAACCATGGACCCAAGGAAAACCAGAATGAACAACAGAGGGTCAAAGCCTCATTTCATGCTGCTCAGTTATCTGCCTTAATAGAGTAACTGGAGTTACAAACTGTAATTCTGAGGTGATTATCATTAAGTTGCCTTTTTTCTAATACCTAGGAGGAGTGCAGTGCACGTGGGAAAGGCTGCAGCAACGCTGTTCCTTTGCCAGCTTTTGTTGCTGTAGTGCTTTTCAAACCAGGATGCATTGAAGCATAGTTTATAACAAATTTCAAAGCTCCCAGTGTGTGTTAGGACATACCTTGTGCCCAGCTGTCCGACAGGGGCATTGCCACGCTGAATTTTATAAAACAAACTATTTCTGTGGAACCTTTTTTTTTTTAACAGTGCTACTTGCCATAGTTTGTCTTAAAATCTGCGAAGTTTTCTGCTTCCCTTCTGATGTTCAGAAGGTCTGTGGAGTTACATTTGATGGCGATACCACCACACAAGCTCAGCCCCTGCAGCCAGCTTCCTGCCACATCTGGGCCCTCTTGCTGCCTCTCAGGTTCAATTCTGCTGCTGTTCCAGGTAGGTGTCCTCCTGCAGGACCAGGCTCTCTGGGGTTATTTCTGCTCTTTATTTGTCACATCAGCATTGCTGCTGATGCTTATCCTGGTAGATGCCCTTTTCTGTATTTTGGGCCTGACAGCTCTTTGAGATGCATTCATTGTGGAAGGAGGGAAAAGACCTTGTGATACAATCTTTGCAATCAGAGGGCAAACCTGTCCCTTCCAGTGAGGCCCTGTGGCAACTCTTTGTAGCCTTCTGGCATTTGCCCTTTAATGAAATGTCTCCTTTTGTCTCCAGTAAATCTGACAGCAATCAGCCAGCACAGATGTGAGGTCATGTTCCTGCTATGATGAGAGATTGCTTTTAGCTACTAAGATACACTTCTGAACAGACAATTTTCTTCAGTTTCTTGACTGCCTTTTTACCATGGAAGTGCAAACTCTTGCTAATAAACCTCATAGGTTTAAGGGTTTTGGGGAGATTTTTCCTTTTTGTTCGAAAAACCTGATTAAGCTCATCACTGACTGAATATAAATGCTAATACATAGAGGGAGCCAGCCAGGCAAATTGCACTTGGATAATTTTACTTAATGAGAATGTCTGATTCTGCTCAGTCACTTCCTTGCTGAGTTCAGGATCAGCTGCTAAAGCAGACCCAGGAGCTTTTGGTTAAATATTTTTAAGAGATGATCAGCTTGTAATGATGTTCTCAAAGTGTATGACTTCTGTTTGCTGTGATTGCTGTCACATATCAACTAGAATAATTTTTTTTCTTTATTTAATACCATGCCAGGCAATATTTCTGGCAAAAGATAAATGTGAAAATAGATCTGAAAACACTAATTTGACAATAGCTGTTGTTAAATTGTGGATGCAAGGCAAGGCCTGTCTTTCAGTAGTCAAGTACCTGTGTATGTAAAAGCAGAGAAGGTATAAGATCTAATTAAACAAAACTTGATGTAGTCTGAAAAGCATATAAATCCTAAACATGCAAAAACAAGTAAAGTGAGCCTGTCAGAGGAGGTGTTGATATAAATGTGTTATGCACTTAAAGACAAAGAATGCGTAATACCAGAGCCTGCCATAAGCCTTTCTGCCATCTTTATGGGGCTGCCCTTGCAAATCTGAATTTGAAAGTATTTTTTTCTCTGATCTAGCTGTGAGGTAAGCCTCCAAAAGAAACGTATAGAAAACTTTTGTTTTCTCAGCTGCGTATAATTCCTGCTCACTTCAGTGAACCTACTTGGTCTTTTTACCTGGGGAGGAAGTTAGTGAAGTGCTCCAAGTTTTATACATTTGGACTTACAAGCTTAAATAAACAATTCATGTTAGCTCATTTTCAGGTCTTAGCTGTTTTCAGGCGGGGTTTTAGGCTTTGCTCTGTGGCTATCCAGTGTTACCTTGATTAGACTCTCTGAAGAAACAGACCTTTTTTGTTTGATTCCTGGGTTTGCATAATAGGTTAACTTCTCCAATCAAAAAATAAAATAAAACATGGGGAGAGGAGAACGGAATAATTTTGTTAATCAAAGGTGAATTTATTGGGCTAGAAGCAATTTTGCTTAGATTGTGGGCTTTGCAGGCTTGTCCTGCATGTCCTTCTAAGATCTGCTGGGAAGGAAGATACACAGAATAGAGGGTGTGATAGGCTCTAGATGTTTTATAGCACCTGCTCTGCTGTTTAGCACTCAAGTCAGAATGGGGAAAAAAACTGTCAGGTTTTCAAAGACTGTAAATCTAATCATTTGCCATACAAGTTTCACGGTTATTTCTTACTGGCAATCTGTGAATCTAGGTGGAAAAAGGATATAACCTATGGCCCTCTTAGTGTGACTCCTGAGCCCTGCCAATCTGAAATGTTCAGAAAGGAAAGAGTCTTCTGAAATCATAGGTTCATGTGAGGGCCACTGATGTGCAATATAAAAAGAGTATCTACTATGTGGTTGTTGTTGAGAGTTGTGTGGGTTAAAATACAAATTCAGATGAAAAAGTTGGTGAATAAGTAGTTCATCTATTCTGCCTTCCCATCTTATTTCAGTAAATTGATTCTACAAAGGCAGCTACATCTTGCCAGTATATTTTCATTTTGGTGCCTGTACTATTACCCCTCATAGCAAGGCGGGGCTAACACTTTGTAATTGCTGGGAGAAGCTGGCACATCTCCTTCACACCAGGGGCAGCCAACTGCAGCTCCCAGACTCTTGTCCTATCTGCAGAGCTTTGTCCAAAGTGGTTGTGAGATCTCCCACAGGTTCACCTTACACCGAATTGGCAGCCCTGGGAGCCCAGCCTCCAGCCTTTTGCACCAGGAGGAGCTGCTGCCAGAAATGCTCACTCAGGTTAGTGGGTATGATGAGTTGGCTGTGCAGGGGAGGAGAACTCTGGACTGTATTAAAAAATATTTCAAAATATCACACACAAAATATGAGCTCTTCTATTTCTGTGTCAGAAAAGAAAGTGTTAAGACTCTAACTAAAGATAAATTTGAACTTGGAGAAATTCATACCTGGCATTGGCACCTTTCTTCTGAGAATTTCGGACTTAGCCCCTCTGCTGTTTGGATTTTCACTGTTGAAAAAGTACAAATACCAAAAGAAGATGACACTTCATGGTTTAAGTGAGATCACTTGGGAATGGTTAAATCAGGTTTTCTGATTAACTGACTCACTTGATAGTGTAGTATGTGAGAGAGTGAATCAAACACTTATTTTCTTCTGCTCTGCTGTCTGTGAACAGCATTGAGCAGCAGAGACACCCGTCTGTCTTCCAAATTATATGCTTTCTCCACAAAGGAGCCTTTGGTCTATTGCTACATGCTTGTTCAGTTTTAGAGGATAAATACAGCCCACAGTTTTAGAGGATAAATAAATCTGTGACTTCTTAGTTGCTACAAAAAAGTGTGACTGGAGGCAGGTTTGGCAACAGAGAATAAGATATCAAGATTGTTGTGAATGTTGGATTGGCAGCAGAGGAGATAACTATATTTAAGGATTTTAGAGAAGAACTTGTCCTAAACAATAAGGTTTGAGCCAATTGTAGAGAGTAGGACTGCTAATTATCGTATATGTCTTATATTGTCTGTCCATTTTCCTGAAGGACAGAATCTTTTCAAAAGAAAAATGTCAGACTTATAAAGTAAGAAAATAAGAGCATATACACTAGGTATAGCAACCTCTGTGTTTTGCCCCTTTCTCCCAGTCTTTTCTGTTTGTAATGACCTACAAATTCTCATTCTAGATTAGATGGGGGCTCTTGGAGATGTATGTTCCTCTGTTCCTTTGGTAAAACTCAAAATCTCTTGTTGCCCCTGTAGCAAATAATAATATGAGCATAATCAAGGTTGTATTTGTTTTGTGATTATTCTGAACACTAGAGACTAACAGTAATTATAATACCATTAAATAGTAATGGAAAAAGATGTAAAAGTAGATCATGAGACTCCTGGAAGGAGACTAAAATCTTGCTCAGTTTTCTTCAGTACTGCAGGCATTGCATTCCTCTTTCTTTTATGGCAAAAAGAGGAACTTAAAATGACTTCTGAAATGTTAGGGATCAAGAGTGCCATGTAAAAGACAGGTTTATGTGGGAGAAACGAAACAGGAATGAATTCAGTTTTAATAACTAGTTTCCTATGACTTTAGCAGTCTGGTCATAGTCAGAGATACTGCATTTAGTGCCCAGAGACAGAAGTGTAAGGGTGAAGAAAGCAATTCTTCCATATGCCTCTGTACCTCTCACCATGGGGTCTGATTGCTTTCTAAATCTATGCAGTGTTTTCTTGGAGTGTGTGGATGTGAAAGCAGTGTGTGATACGGCTCTGTGACCCACATCTTTGCTCCATGAAACAACACTCAGTCCCTATATTGTGATTTGTACAAGCCAGTGTAATGTGGTATTTATCTCCAGTCTTCTTTCATAATGTGTGCACAGTGTAAAGCTCCTGTCATGCGCTTGAAACTTTGTGTAATCCAGGGGATAAGAACACTGTCCATCTGGAAGCCAGGTAATAGAATTGTTGTGATGAGACTTTGTGGCAGCATCCCTCAGGGCCAGAGGAGTCTGGGTAGGTTCGGTGCTCTGCGCGTGGGATAGACCAGCTCCAAGAGCCTTGCAGCAGCTCTGAGGCCGTTGCCTTGCCCTTGCTTTGGCATGGGTATGTTTGGGGGGAAAAATAGATTCATTTTGTGTGCTTTAATCTGTCTGCTTTGTCGTGTGTGAGCCACAATGTCTGCATTGAGCCCTGATTGTACAGTGTCTCTGTGGCTGTTGCAGTGTTGACAGTGTTCATTTGTGTGGGAGAGATGATACACATGACCCTGGTTAATGATCCTCTAACACACTGTGCTTCCAGTCCAAATTGGAAGACAGCATCCAAGGAGGAGGACAGGCTATGCATGATAAATACCTCTCTCACTGCACAGTTAGAGTAGGCTCATCACAAATGTGAAAAATGCAACTTCGTTTTTCTTGAGCTTTTCAATTTCCTGTTAATACCTTTCACAGAGGAAAAAATGTGTTTTTGTCAAAATCATTATTATTTAAAGCCATATAAACTTGAAAGCTCTTAGAAAATTACAAATGTGAATTAAAATACCACTTTTAATTGTTCCTTAAGTATACTATCTTTGGTTTATTCCCTTATTTTCTTTTGTGTATAGTGAAGTTTCCTGACAAAGAGTTAATGAAGATTTATAAACTGAGTTTAGTATAATCACATTCTGGCCTGTATCAGTATTCAAGATGTATTGCTTATCCTAACCCAAAGTGATGTGTTAATTTGACTTGGAAATGGAGTAAGATGTGGACACAGAGTAAACAGTTTAATGAATTACATAAAATCATAACTACAGATCAGTGCTTCTGCTATAGTGTTTTGCTAGTTAAAATGGAAGGCCATGCTGTAACTGCATGGGAATGTGCAGTTTATCAGCTGCTGGCAGATAATCAGCCCTGTTACCAAACTGTGCCCTCTCCAGCTTTGCCTGCGGGCTGGCAATGTCACAGGGACACGCGGGGCATCGTCAGCCTCGGAGGAGGCAGCCCCAGCGTGGCACTTCCCCGCCCCGGTTGCGCTGCAGATGTTACACACACGAGATCCTTCATGCGTTACAACGTTCGTTTGGGTTCTCGGCATGCTGCAGTGGGCTGACTGCTCCTATATATTTATATCTGTTATGCTCATAGGAAAAGATGCGGTTTATTTAGCAGCTTAATCCATAGGAATTCAAATAAATTCTACTTTTTGGGCCTTTTCCTTGTTTTAAAGTCTATAGTGTTCTCCATCCATTGTCTGTGTTAACCCAGACAATTCCTAGTGAGGTGCCAGTGATTTTTATTACCTACAGTAATTGTCCTTTGTTTAATAACCTCCTCTCAGCTGTTAAAACTGAGGCACTCTTGTGTAGTTTACTGAGATTGTCATATTAAACTCCTCTTGTCTCTTGCAAGCGATAGTAGGGTTGCTCTGTAGAGATTTTGGTAGGTGCTGCAAGGATTGGACTCCCCTGGACTCAGCTGGGATCTTTGAATAGGCTGCTTTTATCCCAAGTAGTGCAGGCAAAAATACTATAAAGTCACTACCACATGCTGTTCCACAGTGAAGCTGTCCCAAAATAACCAATCCATATCTGATCATAAACAGTGTAGTGGAGGAAGAGCTCCCAGTCTTAAGCTATTGTTAAGAAAGAAGGGATTGGCAATGAGCCCCAGAGGTTCAAAGAATAGCTTTCAGAGGGAATCCTTGAAGTTTCTATACTAGTAGCAGAAAATGTGAAGAATCTGAGAAAGTTTTCTGAGCCACGTCTTGGGTGGCATGGTTACAGACTGGTTTCCACCTTTTCAAACATAGTATGGGAGGAGTGATCTAAAGAGACAGAAGCCATTCATCACCCCACGTTCCTGGCACTGCTGTGTGCATTATGTGCAGCAAAAGTGGAGTGCAGCCAGAGAGCAGCTGAGTGTGTGGACAGTTTTGAATCCAAAGTCACGACGGGACATGCTGGGATGT
This sequence comes from Atrichornis clamosus, assembly GCA_013400975.1. Lineage (NCBI taxonomy): Eukaryota > Metazoa > Chordata > Aves > Passeriformes > Menuridae > Atrichornis > Atrichornis clamosus. Next base: position 10,636 of record WBMZ01001799.1, on the reverse strand, counting down.
CTAGGATCCTCCCCCAGAGCATTAATGAGAAATAGATGCCATATGGAGGAATTCGCTTGCCAACGGTCTGTGATGCCGTCTTGGTCTTCCAGTTCTCATCAATCACAAATGGCTTTTAAATAGATTTGTATTTTACCTTCAGTCAGTTACCTTCTCAGCTACTAAGGACACTGAACTTTCAACAGACTCTTCCAGAACAAGGCTTTATTTCTGATAAGACACATTTGTTGCAATGGCTGCTCTATCACTCCTTTCCTGCACCAGTACATCCCCTCTTCCATCATAGCTGACACACCCACTCCTCCCCTTACCACTGTATGTTCTTTGCTGTAGGTGCAAAGAACAACTTTATGTTCTTTGAAACTCAGATGTTTAACTGTGTAATTTTAGGTGTTTACATTAACATTTTTGCATGTACTTGGGTTTTTTTTAAAAAAGCAAGCACTGTAGTACTTACAAGGCCGGAATTTTGCTCACCCTTGCTGTGACTGTATGGCATGTGCGAAAATGTTTATAAAATCAATCAAATATACATGAATAGCACATTCAATACAGTAACTGTCACAAGTTTTATTGATGTGGAATCTAGTTTGAATAGATTGCCCCCTCGTTCTTAATTCACCTCTATATAATTCAATGTTGACTATCAAATGGACTGCCCACACCTCTTAGCTATGATGAGGCTGTCCTTATGCTACTTATATTTTTTAAGGTCTTTTCTACTATAACCATAGGATTAGAATCACTTAATATTTAGTGCACATCTAGCTTTGAGAGCTTCTTAGGCCGCAGAATCCCAAATGTATATATATGCTATATAACTACAGAGTGACATAAAGACAGTGTTTAAAACAAGTCACTGCCTTCATAGTATCTTTGGGTTTAGTTAAAAAAATATTTAAAAATCAGCAAACAAATTAATTTGCTCACCAGAATGTCTCTAATACATTGTCTTGGAACATACTGACCCCAGCTGAGATTTACACACCTGTGCTTCATATGGAGTAGCCCCTGCCTGGTAGGTTTCGTAGCTAAAATGCAGAGCACAGAAGGGGAAAACAGGGCAGACAACCACAGTTTTACAGATGGAAGCTGAGACACAAAGGCATTAAATGTGATTTGTAGCTGAGCATGTAACACGCATGTCTGGTTCTATTTTTGAAAACATCCTTTTCACTTTCTTTTAAGTTCTGGAAGAATGACTGGAACTGTGGCAAAATTGTCTTTTTAGAATTCTAAAGTAGCTTTAAAAGGTCTTGTTTTCAGAAGCACTCAAGAATATGAGAAACTAGTAAAACATCTGAAATATCTGAAATAAGCAGCCTGGTGCCTGCATAGTGATAGGAAGGAGAGAGTAAAAGGAGTATCAGATTAAAAAAAAAAAATAGGTTAGTGGTAAGAATATGTCTAATACAGGTGTGGAGAGAAGTAAGATTAGGCTGAGCTTTTATTACCTAGCACTAAATCCATTTTGTCTCTGAAAACTAAAATCCTACTGGTGAGGTCTAAAGAGGTTCTTCAATTGGATTTACCCAGACTGCAGGATATGTAATAAATAGCAATTTGTTTATTGTCCCTTGGATCTGTCCACCTTACTTAAGGACTTAAACTGTGCAGCTGTAATGAGCCAGCTGCTTAAGTACTTCCAGATCCTGTGTTCTGCCAGCTTACTCTACAATGGGGAGGTCACTGGAGTCTGTGGAGGAAGGAATTTATATTTTTTCTTTTTTTATTTCTTTTTTTTAAATGTCTTTATTTTGGGTTTGGGGGGTTTTTTTTGTTTCCCTCCCCCCAGGCTGTGGTGTAGCTGTAAAGTCACTTGATGACCAGCAATCAGATCTCAACACTGACCCTCCTCTACAGAATACGTGGGGAATCAGCCATGAAACAATGCTTTAGCTCAGCCATGCTCCTTCCCTTCATTGCCAGGGCTGTAACATGTATTGTCCATTCCCATCTTCTCTTAGAACATTAAAAAAAAATAAATTAATCTTTCTGATGGAAGTATCCTCTCAGCTGAAGGGCTGGAGAAATAGGATTTGCCCATGTTGGCAATTTAAGGTAAAGCTTCTTTACATTCTTACAGGAGTTTAGCTGGGGTTTAGAGAAGCATATGTGTACCCCGGGCTTGGTGCTCCCTCAGCTCACTTCAGAGCGGGTGTTTCAAGTGTGTGGCTTGTAAATGAGTAATATGAGCTTGATCTGAGAAAAATTGGTGTCCCTACAGAGATCTTGCACTAAACTGATCTAAACTCCAGAGGTTTCATATGCTGTATTTAAATGCTCATACCATTAAAACCACTGAAGCAGAGTTCTTAAATGTACTTTGGTTTAGGTCTCAGTGGCCTTCATAAATCAAGATGACATGATGACTGAAAACCAGGCCTTTGCTGTGGAAAAAAATAATTTCCTTGTTACGTAAAAAGAATATGTAGTCATTTGAGGTTGGTTGCTTTTGGCAATTATTACTGTAATTTTATTTTTCCTGAGCACATTTTCAATAGAAAAATGTATCATTTCAAGCTTTTCTTCAGAAATAAACTCCAGATATGACTTTGGACAAAAAGTGTCCACTTTCTGATCATGCTAAACCTGGCCAAATGCTGTGTGAAATGTGTTACTGTATACTTGGGCTTTTAGCCTTTAGCTCAGCAGTACTGATTATAATCTAAAGTATTTAATTTAAAATGCCTTTCCTCACAGCATAAGAGCATTGAAAAGCTTAGTGTCTTAATCATTCTTTTAATATCTCACATGTTTCAGTTTCAAGATTCTGCTTTAATACTTGATTGGTTTTTTTCATGGATGAGATTGAGTATTGATTATTTTTGTAGTTCTATAACAAAACTAACTTATTTTCCTAACTTAAACTCATCTCTTGAATAGATAAGGTTTTTTTCTTCGAACAATGAGCAGGAGCAGCTTTGATCCTTGTTATTGAGACATCTTTTGTTAATGAAGCAAAGTTTGAATTATACAACATGCAACAAAAATGCAAAACAGAATGTAGCCTATACTTGTGCGAAAAAAGTCACCCAGCTGCTGAAGTATGATTTGATTTATAAAAAGGCATCTCTGTGTTAGGATAAAGACAACATTCCTTTTTTTTCATTCTAGTCACAAATAACACAGAAAGTAAACATTGAGGATGATGATATGATTTATACCGTGGTGTGTTTGTTACACTTGGAGTAAAACGTCGTTACTAGCAACTTCCACCATCTCTTGTAATAAATTTGCATTTTAGCAGGGCAGGGCACTTAGAAAGTCGAGGGTGAGCTGTATAGAAATAACACTTTGGCATCGCTGTTTCGCACAAGCAAATGAGGACTGACAACCACTAAGTGCAGTCCAGGCTTTCTGAAGAAAAATATAGGCCATGGTAAACACAAAAATACATTCCAGCCTGCAGGGCCTAATCAAAAAATAAGCCTCTTGAGAGGCAAAATCACTGTGCACCACCACAGCACGGTTGCCATCGACTCTCCTGGCAGTGCTGGAGCCGCTGGTCTCAGTTTCGATCTCTAGGTCTGCCTCCGTGAGTCTCAAATCAGGCTGCATTTTTCCTAGGTGCTTTCAGGGAAACCTGATCTGCCCTGTAATCTTGCTGAGCTTCTGGGCATTAGAGTATCTGCATAATTCAAGCAGGGTTATGTAGCTCTCTTCTAACATACAGGGACAGGAGGACAGATTATAGCAATTTTTCCTGATTGGCAAATGAAAGGCAAAGGAGATACAGTTTTGCTAAATTGCTCCCAAGGTGATCAGTAGCTGTTGTAAGGAGCAGTCCTGTTTTCCCTTCCTTCTTGCTTCATGTTCATACACCTCTTTGTCAGAGTTAGAGAAGGTGTGACAGCACAGTTGGACCAGCTAGAAAAATTTAGAGATTTTTGTTTTGCCTAAGGTGTAGGGGTGGTAGCAGGTAAAACTTCTTTAATTTGACACAAAAAGCTTTTTCCTTCCAACATCTCAGTATAAGAAGCAAATGTGAACATGTTTCTTGGTTAAGCAGAATATTTATTAGCAAATACCATGAGTTTAAATATATTCAAATATCTAACTGCTGCAATATATTAAAATATATTTAAACAGTAGATTAAGTATCCTTCTTGTTCTAGGAGTTGAATGTTGATTACATTTATATCACAAATGATACTTATCTTCCCAGTCTGAAATCTCTACTAGAGAGCCTCTTGAAAGTAGTTCAGCTTCTAACTAACCTTTCAGAGCACATCTGCAAATTTCTGTTCCCAGCTGCAGAGACAGGATAAAATAGAGGTTGAATAGCAGTGAAAACTTGTAAAACTGGATCTCACAAATCACACTAAGATTTCGGTTTTTTACTGTGCACTTTCTTTTGCGTTCAAGTTTCTAGGGGCTTAGCTATGATTTGAAAGCCTTTAGCATTTTTTTAAATGCTACTTAAGAAATTATATAAAAGCTATTGATTTTTCTTAGTTATTTGCCACAGCACCTGTAATTTAGCATGATTATGCTTCAGTATCAATTAACAATGCATGCAAAATTGCTGTATTCAGGAATGGATTTAGAACTGTTACAAAGCCCTATTCAGAACTTTATGTTCACACTCTTGGTAACATGGCAGTCATTTTTTAATACATAGCATTTTGTTTTATTCATGATAATAATGATGTCTGAGCAAATGTCAAATAGAAGAGATCTCTTAAAGTCAGATTCCAGACACTGAATTTTAATGTTTACCCTGCAATCTTCAGCATATTTAAAGCAAACAATTTCTGTAGTGTTTGAAGTTGCAAATGTTGAAGTTAGCCAGCTTCAGTTTTATCATCTGTAACACATGTAATGCAAAAACTGTAATTGCAGGCAATACTTAACTGGTTTTATTTAGCTTGACAGACACAGTAAATTGGACTTTATAATAAATAAATAATTCATCTAAGTGGAAACTGAGGTAATATATTTTGAATTTTATTTACCTTTCTGTGTAGTGCAAGACATGCATTTATTTAGCAATGCATTTATTCCTCTCCCCCCCCCCCACCCAAATTAGACTCTTGCCATAATAGTTGCAAGAAAAAGTCCTGTAAATAATACAGGCCCTTAAAGTTGAATTGAGAGCTCTACTGGTAAGGCAGACGGGAGTCATGAATATAAAAACACAAACTGGGAAGCTGCACTTGCCTGTCTCTCACCTGGTCCAGAAACTCAAGAGAGCCAAGACCATGAACTGTGTGATTGTAATTGATAACTTCCACCTAGACCATCCTGATCTATCTGCTTCTACAGTTCTGCCAATGTTGTAGACTGGATTTGCCATTTTCTCGAATACTACAACACCTGGCATGTTTTGGAATGCTTCGCTGCACAGCCAGAAAAGTGGGAGTCACCACACTGTCTTGAAGACAGGCTGAGAGAGCTGGGGATGTTCAGCCTGGAGAAGAACCTGGGGACACCTTAGAGCACCTTCCAGTACCTACAGGGGCTACAGGAGAGCTGGAGAGGAACTTTAACAAGGACATGTAGTAACAGGACAAGGGCGAATGGCTTCAAACTGAAAGAGGGCAGCTTTAGATTATATTAGGAAGAAATTCTTTCCTGCAAAGATGGTGAGACACTGGAACAGGTTGCCCAGAGTTGTGGATGCTCCATCCCTGGAAGTGTTCAAGCACAAGCTGGATGGGGCTTTGAGCAAACTGATGTAGTGGAAGGTATGGCAGGAGGTTGGAACTAAATGATCTTTGAGGTCCCTTCCAATCCAAACCCTTCTAGGACTCTTCATTCACTAGCTGAATGATAATTAAAGTAATAAAATAATTCTTGAGCTTGAGGAAAGGCAACAGATGAAACAGATCTGTTCCTTCTGCAGGGTTTTATTTCAACCTGAGATGCTACTCCAGATGGTGAGGAAGAAGAACATCCTGGCACAGCCTGACTTCCGTGGCAGAGCTGGCAGTGTCAGGCTCTTTGCAGGAAGCCGTGCACTCCCTTCTTGGAGGCAGCAGTCTGGGCTGTTTGGCACTTTGCATGTGACTCTGCATTAAATGGGAATTCCACCATACCAACTTGCAGGCGCTTCACAGCGCACAGGTAAGAACTTTGCATGATCATGTATCTCCCTTTGTAAAGGCTCCACTGTATTAATGAGGGTTAAAAAGAGTGCATTTCATCCAGTAGAACTCCTTAAAGGAAAAACAAACCTCTTGTGGAAAGATTTCTAACTGAATTCGAGGAAAATACTTCAGGGAGTAGGATATTAAAACCTGTATTAGATCTAACTATTATATGAAAAGCAGAAAGCAAATACTTAGCAGGTAGGTGAAGACACTTTTGTCAGCTTGTGTATCACAGACTAGGTAAAAGCTACATACAGTGAGTGTTTCTAACAGAAGAGCAGCAGTAAACACACTCGTTAGCTCTTAAAAGCATCTGATGAGCTGGGGGACTCTTGCTTTTGACTTCTATACTTTGTCTTTAAATCAAGATGCACTAATTTGCACTCCTTATCACATAATGCCATGACTTTTACAGCAGTCAGCAGGGACGGGGCCATGTTTCTGTAAAGCAGCTGAAGAAAATGTCAAGTACAAAGACACGCACTGCTCCCTTGATACAAATTAGCTCAGCACATAAATGGGGAAACAGAGAACTCTGACCCTATTAGAGCAGAATGTGGATAGTGGATTAAGACTCCAGATTTCTAATTAATCACAATGTGTCTCATCCTTCTGATTGCAGCTGAGTAGGCCATTCTTCTCACTTAAACCCACAGCTGTCCAATATCAGCACTTATCTGTCAGTACAGCTCCTTGTGCAGCTGTTGGCTGAAGAGACAATGTTGCAATCCTGAATGTTTCAAAAGTAGGTGTCAGAAATACTCAGAAACATCCTTACAGGTGAACTATACTTTTATTTATTGTGTGAATACTTAAAAAACCCCCCATGAATCTTAAATTCTAAGAACCGAGTAACACTCTGCACTGCTTATGCTATTTTCCCATACAGAAGAAAGTACAGACCAGTACTGGTCATATTTCTTTTCTTCTATAACATGCACGAAGTATTTCATACAAACTACAATATCATCAAAGTTTTACAGCTTTACTGAAATGGGAATTTCAAAATGTGTTACATACCAAATTTATTTGAAGATGACACAGATTAATCTAAGTTTGATATCACTTCTCACGTAAAAACTTATATATCACTGAGCTGCTACAAGAAGATACCTATTTAACTACTTATTTTTAATCCAGTTTTTATACCATGTTGTAAGAGGAACACTGCAAATGAGTTGAAACCATTGATTCAACAGACACTATGCCAACCCCATAAAATACTTCTGTAATAGGATCTCTCTTCTCAGTTTTATGGCATCTGAAATTCAAACCAAACTGAGCTTTTCTCACTGTCAAAAGCCAAACTAAGAAATTCTCTCCACAGCAAGACACAGTATGTTACTATCTTAAGGCTACGTGCCACTGCTACAGGCTGCACACAAACCACCTTTGTTATCCTCCCCTCACCTGTTTTGGTTTCTAAAATGTAACAGAGAGAAATCTCAGTGATGGAAGAAAAGACGTGTACTAGAACATATTCAGACAAAACAATGAGATAGAAATTAATCTAAAATCTACTGACTCTAAACAAACTCCATATAATATGCTTTTATTATTCATAAAGGAATTCCCTTTTTCATTTCACACTAGAGAAAAACAGCAATGAACTGTAACAATGAAGCTTCAGTTATCTATAAAACTGTGGAAAAATAAGACAACTAAAAGCTAACTGAATTTGTTACATAGCATTACTGGACTTTCAGCCCACAAGGATATCAGTAGGGATGGTAACGAGGCCCCGGGTTGTAGGAGTTGTAGCCATATTGTCCGTAGTGGGATGAGTAGGATTGTCCTTGTCTGTGCTGCTGGTAGTTATTACCCCAACCTCTTTCTGGCCTCTGATTAGATCTGTAGTCACCTTGCCAATTGTATCTGTCCCCTCTAAAGTATCTACCATCTTGAAACCTGCAGTGAAAAGAAATATCAAAGTATGACATAAATTATCAAGTCTAAATTTTGTTTTTCCAGCTGTATCTCAATTCTTATCAACACTTGAGCTGACTCATAGTAATTTTGTGTTTGCAAATGGTGTAGTGTAGACAAACAACATTTGCATAAAGTTCACTTTGTGACCATAGTGTAGTTCATAAGTTCAAAGAGCCACAGTGTTTTGTAAGAACATCTTAAACAATCACCTTTTTTTAATCTGTGATTGTGTGTTTACCTTAATGACAAGCTTCTAAGGTGAGAGGGTTAGAATGTTGTCCTCATTTTCTTCAGATAAGGCACAAATTCTATTTAGATATTTAGCTCAGAAGTTTTCATAATTGTAGCTGGACTGAGTTTAACTATGTTATATTAAAGGCTGATGTTAGTATTACCAAATGTACTAATGCTGTAATCGTTGTTTCTCAGTCACTCAAAAATCTGTCCAAAATTCAGTAAAAAGCTACAATTACATCCTGAAGAAATAATTTAAAATATTTTGCTTTGGCAGGTAACATTGTACTTGCCAGACAGTTTGGATGATTGATTTTACAGTCATTTCTACTGGATAAAAGAAATACAGGCTGATCTTAAAAGGTATGGCAAATATTTAGGTTACAAATGTATTGTTTTCTGGACAGCTAGAAACAGATAATCACACTATTAGCTTGTTCCTCTGCACATCTTCCTACCAGTTACCATCCAACATAAGACAGGCTGCTAGGTTTTGCAGAACTCTCATCTTTCCCTGCTGGAAAAATGTTCCTAGCTGAGCAGTAACAAACCCCAGGGCAATGGGTTCAGTGGTTCCAGCTCATTGTTAACTAAAAAGCAAATTATTTATTACTTTTATTCTTAACTAAAAAGCAAATGATTTATTACTTTTATACACAATGCAAAAACTTTGCCTATCAAACAAACCTCATTACTTTCAGAGAAGACTATATCTCTCTTAAACATAGTTACCTATGAGGTAACAAGGAGATACTTTTATTAACAGAACAGACTCCTGTATTTCTTCTGAAATAAATGATAATTTAACAGTATTTGTGAAATTACCAAGATTAAAAAGAAAAATCAGTACCGATCTCTGTTTCTCTGGTTGCCACCAGATCTGTTTCTCCATTCTTCAACTATAGGAGGGGGATCTGCAGGGCGTTTTAGATATTCTTGGTATTCCTTATCCTCGGATGTGAATCGATGAGCAAACATCATTTCATAATTCGGGGGCATGTCAGCCAAGGAAGTCATTCTGAAAACTTTAAACATGAACACAACAAAAGTGGCTTTAGCAATGTATGAAGACTCTCCTTGTAAAAGCTATGTAAATTCAATTAGTGAAAAAAAAGCATAATGAAAAGTTACACTCAGTTGAGTTTTGGGCAGACAGCATAGATGACTCACAGATAAAAGTACTTCAGAACACACTCCCCATCTCCTCCTAATCCACTTTTGACAGGAAAAACATTGCTACAATAAACTTGAAAAGTTTGCTAAGGTAGAATATCACTCAAAACCTACAGATACACATAACCAGCAAGATAGGCAAAATAACCAGATTTATTTACAGTAATGTATGTGTTAATAACTTGATTCAGGGAAAGGACAACACCTAAGAGGATGCTAAATTACCTCATAATAAGCCTCTCTTATGACATCTTAAGGCCTTAGTTTCCTTATTTTTATGTATATGCGTTTGCCATTCAGACACTTGTGCTAGCTGATAGTGTCCATCAGGAAAATCTGGCCCCAACAGCAGATACTAAGAAAGGCTCCAAGCCCACTTTTTTTACAAGCCCCAAGTAATTTAGAGCATTTAAGGTTTTTGCCTCTAGACTTCCAGAATAAGCTCTTCTGCTGTCGCCAAAAGATTTGTTGGCAGGACCCCAAGAGCGAAGGTATATACCCTCACTGACCAAGCCCAACTTGGGGCTTCCCCCGCTGTACCCGTGAGCAGCCCGGGCCTAAGGTAAGGGGGGGATGTTTCCGGGGAATCAGCACAGTTCTCCTGTAGCCCGAATTCCCCTTCAGCAGCCTCAGACAGGTCAGTGTCTGCGGCATCCAGAGCCCGTGGGCAGCCTCCCCCTAATGATGCAGCGCACACCTCCCTCAGGCCGGTGTAGGAGTTATTCCTGCAGGATGCGCGGTGACTTCATCCTCCTTTTTTCTGCCAGGAGCTAACCTCGTTAGCTCCAAGGAACTTTACTCCTCAGGTCTACCGCAGTCGGGGAGAGGGCGGCGGGGATAGCACTGCCCGGGGGCCTCGCCGCTACAGCTTCTCTTGAGCTGCGGGACCTGCTCCCCTCACGGTTTGTCCTGTTCATTTCATATTCATCCCTCGGGGGTCGGTAACGGGGACACCCGGCACCTTCCTGCACCTGAGGCCAAGCAGGGAGCAACAGAGAGGGCTGGCTCCCTCAGGAGGGCTCCGCCAGAGCCCATTCCCCTCACGGCGGGCCGGACAGAGCTGCGGGGGTCACTCACTTCCCCTCCTCCCTCCCTCTCTTTCTCCCGCCCCTCCCTCGCAGCTGCCCCGCCGCCCTCACCGCACCTCCAGCCGCCGGAGCCGCCGCCGCGATCCCGCCTCTTCCGGGCCGGGCCCCGCCGCTTCC
>WBMZ01001781.1:138-17000 GCA_013400975.1 Atrichornis clamosus | reverse complement strand
TCCCCACAACCCAGGGCACACGTTCATCAACTTCTCCACTCAGACAGGTTTTGGAGGAGCAATTTCCCGTGCTTGCAACCACAGCCTTTGTCTTCCTCCACTGATGTTCATCTCTGCCCAAGCAAATGTTCTGCCAACCCCGTCTAGGCACAGAAATAGAAACAGGGACCCCGGTACCAACAGGAAATTCTCTTCAAGAGCCAGAGGAGACCCTGGTAGGCCAAGTATCCTCTGGCTCCCCAGCTCTGGGAGCATGATCAGATAAAAAGCCACCAATTATTTTTGACTGGACTGGATAATCTTAGGGGTTTTTCCCAACTTTCATGAGTCAATGATCCCACTGCTTCCCACTGCCCAGGAGCAGCCCCTGCTGTGGTGCTGAGGGTGTTCAGGGATGCTGAGCCCCAAGCAGGGCTTCAGCTGCCCAGCCAGCACCGGGCACAACATCCCTGGAGCCGGCTGTGGGCCGTGCCTGGAGGGGGCTGTGATTCCCAGCCAGCCCTGGAACAGCCCCAGGAGCCACCTGCATCCCACTCCGAGCCATGCGGGAGGAGCTGCGGGATCAGAGCGCGGTGATGGATGCATTGTGCAGTTCCACAGGCAGGGAGGGAGGCTAAATTCATCTGCTGAATTATTCACTGTGAATTTGTGCTCTGTTCTAGCAGACACACATCCAGCAGCTCTATAATAGGGAAATTCAGTATATATCATAGTAGTTAGACACGTATCCATTACACACAGCAGTTGTTAATCTTCAGTGAATGTATTTAATAATAGCTATTTATGTACCATACATTAACTACCCCTTTTAAGCTGAAACTGAATGCATATTTGAGACCCTTAATTCAAAGCACTACTTAAAGCTGAGGCTCTGAGTCAGGATAATAAGAATTTCACAAGAGGGGTGTTTAAGTACTTCAGAATAAAGAAAACCTTTTTTTAAAAAAAACCCCAAAACATCTAAAGAGGTTTCTTGCACTTGAAATCCCCCCTGGGTGCGGGCTGGAGCCGTGTGGCTGAGAGGGGAGCCATGGGCAAAGGAAAGTGTGCAGCAAGTGAGAGATTTCGGGGTGCCCTGAAGGCACCAGAGCCCCCAGGAGTGCAGCATTCCCTGGGGAATGAGCTGGGCTCTGCAGCTGCCCTCGGGCAGGGAAGGATGCCCTGGGAATCTCCTGTTGGCAGCACTGGAGGCAGGGAGGGGAAGCGCTGTGGTGCCTCCAGCCTTGCAGCCAAACTGACCACAAACCTTCCCAGAAAGAGAAGGAGGAAAACACCAGAAATTCACAGAGATCTGATGGAGTTCTCCCAAAACCCATGGGAGTGCCGAGGGCATTGGGATTGTGGTACCCTGGACTCACCAGTCTGGGGCCTGGGCTGACGCTGGGCTCCTACATCCTCAAACCTCTAAAAAATGATCCCCCCTTGTGTTCATTTGTATCAGCTCCTCCATCCCTGTGTGAAACACAGCCATTGGACCAGACGGGGCGGAGCAAGAGGTGGGAAAGGGTCAAAGTAGGGCCCAGCTGTGAGTCAGGGGCACTGGAGCCCCTCAGAGAGCACTGGGTCCCACAGCGCCTTCCTCCCTGAACATCCCTCAACAGCTTCCAGCTCCTCCTGCTATCCCTCCTCCCCAGCTCTTCCCTGCCTCCCCAGCCTCCCCACTTTTTTCCTCGTTTTTTTCCCCATTTTTTTCCCCATTTTTTCCCCATTTTTTTCCCCATTTTTCTGGAAATGAGTTTTCCTGTGAGCAGTGAAGCCATGGCATCTGCTCCTCTCTGGATTCACGTCTCAGAGAGGGACATATCATCAAAGCATCCTGAAGGTTGGACAGTCTTAATTGGACTCGTGTGTGGGGATTCACTGGCACCAAATACTCTGGTTAGGATCCCGCTGCTTCCGCTGGGAGCAGAGAAGGATCTGGGGAGACCTCAGAGCCCCTTCCAGAACCTAATGGGCTCCAGGAGAGCTGGAGAGGGACTGGGGACAAGGGATGGAGGGACAGGACACAGGAAATGGCTTCCCACTGCCAGAGGGCAGGGATAGATGGGATATGGGGGAGGAATTGTTCCCTGTGAGGGAGGGGAGGCCCTGGCACAGGGTGCCCAGAGAAGCTGTGGCTGCCCCTGGATCCCTGGAAGTGCCCAAGGCCAGGCTGGACGGGGCTTGGAGCACCCTGGGATAGTGGGAGGTGTCCCTGCCCATGGCCGGGGTAGAATGAGCTGATCTTTAAGGTCTCTTCCAACCCACACCAGGCTGGGATTTCATGATTCTCTTTCACTTTGTGAGGGCACTGACTTGAATTTCTCTGCGGGTTGTATTACACCTCATCGTCTCCCAGCATTCCCATGGATTCAGAATCTCAACTCCCTGAGCCCAGAACCAGCAGTTCCTTTCCTCCCAGAACAACAGCTCAGGGTCGTGTGTCAGAACAGGCCCAGCACACAGGAACCCTCTCCTGATGTCCAACCAAAAGACTCCCAAAGGTGCCTTGGAATCCAGCACCCCTTGATGAATTTTCCTCTTGTGAACGTGCCCATGGAGTTGGATATTTCCCCACACACCATTGAATATGGACGTGGTGTCCCCCAGCTCTGTGGGAAGCCCCCAGGTCCTTGTGGAAAGAGAGAGGAGCCCACAGCAGCCCACCCCTCCTGGGCCACTCCTGATTTTCCTGTCTCCTGTCACACATCCCTCAGGAGACAGGCCAGGACTGCCCAGGCTTGATGGCAGAGCCCACCAGGGATTTCCACAGGAGTAGACTGACAGCTGGTCTTTATATTTCTGGTCTTTATTCCTTTCATAATAATTCCCAACACTTGATTTGCTTTCTCGAGCCACTGCCGAGCACAGAGCTGACATTTTCAAAGCTCCCTGTGTTATAACTCTGAGATCTTGTTCTTTAGCAATGACAGGCAGCTCATGGGGCTTTATTTAATTCATAAAGTTGGGAACTGTATTTTCCCATGTACCTTACTTTTCACTTATCTGCACTGAATTTTATCTGCCATTTTGTCACCAATCACTTCACACCATAAAGTCTTTCTGCAGCCCTTCACAATTGGCTCTTGTCTTTACTACCAAAATAATTCAGCATTTCCAGCTGAAGGTGTTACTGCAAAAAAAAAGAAAATTGGTGCTAATAAGCCATCTGTGGTGGCATTCAGCACTGCTAACCCAGGTCAGCTTCTGAAGGGGTGTGGGAGCAAACCTCCACCTTATCTTTGCTGGGACACAGGAGTTCTCAGCACCCTGGCTGGACATCTCTCCCCGGCTGAGGCCAGCTCCAGGCAGGAGCCCCCAGGGCTCTGACGGCCTGTCCAGACACGGGCCTCCCCCTCAGCCCAGCTCTCTGCCTGAATTTGGGCCCCTCAGGCTTCCCAAGGTGCTGCTGCAAGGACACAGGGTCGCAGGAAAGCCTCCTGATGATCCCTGGGGCTGAGAGGGGATTGCAGGGAGCTGGAAGCCCAGGGAGGAGGCAGAGGAAACAGTGCCTGGGGCTTTTCCTTGCACTCAGGACAGGGATGGATGGGCTTTGCGGGGTCACCGCATTTTGGGTCAAACCCTGCCCTCAGAGCCCAGGAGAACGTGGTTTCTGCAGAGCTTCTCAGGCACGAAGGCATGCAGGCATCTCAGCACAGGCATGAAGAGAGGAACACACCTGCCACGTGTTCCACCTCAGGACAGGGCTGGAATTCCATCCTCAGCACAGATCCTGGCGGTGCTGACACCAGCACAGCACCTCCATCCTCACAGCCAGGAGCCCAAGGACAGGGGGCTTTCCCCTGAAAGCCCAGGAGGAAAAAGCGGGGTGAGAAGCCTAAAGAAGGGATATTTTCAGCAGCAGGGTGAGGAACGGACCCAAGCTGCCTTGCCCACACCTCAGAGCACGTCAGGCACAGGCAGGAGCAGAGCCCAGGGCCAACCTGTCACCTTCTGTTGTGCCCTCCTATATTTATTTCCCCTGGTGTTTCCTTGGTGCCACCACAGCCCGAGTGCCACCACAGAGGGTGACAAACGTGGGTGATGAGAGGGCCCTGGGGCAGACGGGCAGGGCCCAGTCGGGCCAGTGAGGTGGCAGCTCTGGGGACAGGCTACACCCACTGACCTCGGAGGTCTGGAAAGCTTCACTCTCCCCAGGCTTTTCAATTTCAATCACATATGTGAGAAATCACTTGGCTCCCACAAATGCGGGGAAGAGAGCAGGGAAAGCCCCTTCCAAGCTCAGGCAAGTCAGATATTGAAGTTGTCTTGGATGTAACAGTGAGGAAGACCTTGCCCACCTTCCCTCTCCCATCACACAACCGGTTTCCAGCACCTCAGACCATCCCTTGGGTTATTTGCTGACGATTCCCAAATTCGTACTTTTTACAGTGTGAAGCTCTGGCATAGACAGGGCATGGAGTGGCGTGTCCAGAGGCAATCCACGTCCAAAGGTAATCCACGTCCAGAGGCAATCCATGTCCCCAGGTAATGCCATATTCCTGCCTACGGAGCCAAGAGCTGTTTCAGCTCTGGCAGCTGCACCGTGGTGGTTCTGCTTTGTTCATTACCCACAACATCCATTTCAGGGTTTTATTTTGTCGGACACAGTCACCTCCCTTTGTAAAGGCCAGATTTTTCCTCAGATTTGGAAGGGAGTTTTGACCTTTTTTGAAAATACAGAAATTGGAAATTTGTACTTTTTGTGCAACAAGAGCTGCATGGAAAAGAAAGATCTCTCTTAGTTCATTTGCAAACTGTGCATTCGTTTGTTTGTTTTTAATGTTATTCAAGCCTGGAACAAAGATAAAGGTTTTCCAAACTATTGCCAAATTGATTTTCAAAGGGTTTGGAGTCAATGTTTCGTTTGACAGTATCAGAATACTTTGCTTCAATCAAGCTTTTGGATTTTTCCAAATTAAATGAAAGGGAGTTTTTAAACTGAAGAATGTTTCAGACCCAAAAAATCAAAACATTTCATTCTGAACATGTCAAAACTGGCCATTTTAAATGCTTTCACATGTTCTTTTCTCCAATAAACAAAATTGGGCAAAATCACCATAATTTTACAAAATACTTCAGAGCTGACATATTTGTGTTTCCACCATTAAAAAAAGTTGCACGGAACAAAATTCATTAGCCTCCTCTTCCAGGGTGGCTTTTGGAGGGAAAAAAAACCCTCCAAGAATGCAAACACTGGAATTCCCAGGCAAAAATTCATTCATTCTCCTGATAAACACCATCTCCCAATCCTCATTTTTGTTGCTGAATTGCAACATGGGTGGGACACGCTCAGGTGGGATCTCTGCCTGTGGAAGCAGACTGGTGTGCACTGGTTTGAACTGGGCAGCATCCCCTCTGTGTCACGCCCTGGATAACTGCACCTGGATAATATCCCGGGATAATACCCAGGCATAATTGTCCTTCCCTCCTGGCTGGGAGCAGCCCGAAGCCCGCTGGCCTCATTCCACTGAAAGCCTCAGATGAGATGTGAAAACTGGCACAAACCTAAACAATGTCTCGGCTTAATGGTCACCAGAGGGGCATTTCCTGCCCAGCAAATCCATCCCCACAGGTGGGTCTCACCCCAGGGCTGGATCTTTAGGCTCTGGAATGCTCTGCTCCCCCCTGGCCAGTGCAGGACCCTCCTGCTGGTGAGATGGGATGGACACAAGATGGGACTGAGCCCCCTCCAGACGTTAATCTGCAGGTCTGAGGTTAATTATTCTCCACAAACCCGCACAAGGGCGTGGGAGTGACCCACAGCAGCCCTCCAGGAATTCACAGAGTCACAGAACATCCTGAGCTGGGAGGGACCCCCAAGGACCATCCAGTCCAGCCCCAGGCCCTGCCCAGACCCCCCAACAATCCCACCCTGTGCATCCCTGGCAGCGTTGTCCAAAGGCTCCTGGAGCTCTGGCAGCCTCGGGGCCGTGCCCATTCCCTGGGGAGCCTGGTCAGTGCCCAGCCCCCTCTGGGGGAAGAACCTTTTCCTAATATCCATCCTTCTTTCTCCCCCAGGGCTCCTGAACAAGGAAAACCTTGTGGCAGAGGACAGAAACACCCCCTCCAGCCCCACATCAGGACAAGAGGAGCTGATTTCCTCTGCTCCCCAGCTCCCTCGGTGACTGATTTATGGAGTGTGAGATTAAGGGCTGGAGCTGGTAACAGGGAGCTTGGAAATGAATGAAATTGCCAAGAGGATTTATGAGTGTGACCGAGTCGCTCTGGCAGTGACACCAAGTAGGGGCTCCGAGCCAGGTGGGGAGGACAGAGGGGCACCAGGGCTGCAGAGAGAGCTGGGACCCTGTGCCAGGAGTGAGTGGGATGGACAAGCAGCATTCCATTCTTCTTTTCCTGGTGTGTAGCAAAAGAAATCATAGAATAATGGAATATCCTGAGCTGGAAGGGACCGCCAAGGATCATGGAGTCCAGCTGCTGGCCCTGCCCAGACCCCCCAACAATCCCACCCTGTGCATCCCTGGCAGCGCTGTCCAAAGGCTCCTGGAGCTCTGGCAGCCTTGGGGCCGTGCCCATTCCCTGGGGAGCCTGGTAAATGACCAGCACAGGCAAGGGGAGGTCCTGGGGCATCACGGACTTGCCTTGATCAAGTCAAGGTGACTCAGTGGGTGTGAGAACCTCTCTTATCAAGGTTTTGGGCATCAGATCCCTGCTGTGCCGAGATGCCACCCTCAGCAGGGATCTCCCTGCTGTGCCGAGATGCCACCCTCAGGCACTGAACAGCGTTGGGTGGGCTCCCCAGGGAATGGGCACGGCCCCGAGGCTGCCAGAGCTCCAGGAGCCTTTGGACAACGCTGCCAGGGATGCACAGGGTGGGATTGTTGGGGGGTCTGGGCAGGGCCTGGAGCGGGACTTGGGTGCACAGGCCTTGGGTCACTGCAGGCCAGCAAAAACATTGGAAAACACTTGGAAAACATCCTTAAGTTTGTGCAGGTGTTTCTCATGCCTGAACAGCAGGGTCTCCATCGGCCTTGGAGCTTCCTGATGGCTTCCTTGGACCAGTGGGATATCCCCTCTCATTCTGTACCTCCAAGGATCCTTTGCAGTCCAGCATGTGCCAGTGCTGTGAGCATCCTGGCTGTGGCCATGGGAGCTCTGGCTCTGTCCCTGATGTGTCAGGGATTCAGTTTTGCCCTGAGCTCCTCACAAGCTGCCGAAGCAGGAATGTGTGCCTGAGGATTTGTTTTACACTGGGCATGTGAACATGTGCGTGAGGTTTCCTGAGTTGTTTGAACAATGCCCAAACCCAACATTTCAGCACTTCTCGTGCACTCTGGGTCTTCCCTAAAATGCCAGCAGCAGAACCTGGGATTCAGGGTAAATTTTGGCCTTGAACTCCTGTGGATCATGCAGCAACGTAAAGGTGGGAAAGGGAGTGGATTTAAGTACTTTTAAGCCAATAATGAGGAAACGCAGCTACCCCTGGCAGCTCCGGGCAAGGGGAACCTGCTGCTTTCACCCCGCCCTGCAGAAAAGCTCCGGCACAGCTGGAGGGAGCGGCTGGAGAGCAGCAGCAGGAGCTGCGGGGTCCCGGGCAGAGGGAGCAGCCCGGGGCAGGCAGGCAGGGCAGGGATGGACGAGCCTCTCCCACGGGCAGCTCCCTCCGCGGCAGCCACAGCCCCGGCACAGCGGGACGCGCTGATCCAAGCCCGACGGATCGAGCAAGATCAAAGCTCCCCTTTTATCTCAGTCTCCCTTCTGCCTTCTTCCACAGCTGGAGGGCGTGTGTTCCCCTCCTTTGTAGATGCTCCATCCCCTTCTTTAAATCTTCACTTAAAGCCTTGCTTTCTTCTCCAGCATGCAGCCGAGTCCTCTCCGAGTGCGCTGTTGTAATGCCCATGGAGGATCCTATTCCAAAGGCATAAATTACACGGCACCGTGTCGGCTTCCCCCTCACCGAGCATCCCTTTCAGGTAACACTTTGTGTTAAGTGCACATTAACCAGTCCTGAACGGCTCCAGCATCACAAAGAGCAGCTCAGGGGGACACCCCTCTGCCTGGTGTTCATTAGGATCAATGTCGGGATGAAGGCTGAGCCCCCCTCCTGCCTTTCTGCTGCTGGGGCTGCCATTACCTAATTGGATCCAATGTAACGTATTAGAGACACATTAGGAGATGACACAAATTGGGTTTGGCTCTTTCTCAGCGAGCAAAGAGGCCTCAGTGGCTGTAATGAGCACAGCTGGAGGGAAGTGCCCGGGTCTCCGTGTCACCTCCTGCCTCAGGGGGACCTCCGGGCTGGAGCACCCAGCCCAGGACAGTCACATGTTGCTGCTGGGCACTGCCACCTGCAAAACGGGGTGGAGGTGCTGCTTTGGCCACCCCTGGCAGCTGGCTGCAGCAGAAGGGCTCACGGGTCGGGAGGGTCACCCCAAATCCCATGTCCTGACCCTGGTGATGAGGGAGGCACTGAGTCACTTACAGGGTCCTGGCTGTCTGAGGAAAATGCCAGAATGTCACTGGGTCTGGCACTGAGGGCGTGAAGTGGGAGACCTTGCAGGGCCACAGGGGATTGTTGCTGAAGAGCAAAGACAGCAGCCAAACCTCAGCAGAACCAGAGGAGTTCCACAGCGTCTGTTCCCCATCTGTTCAACCCCAAAAGCTGCAGCTCATCGCCTCATCCTGCCACTGCCTTGGCCCTTTTCCCGGGATCCTGCAGACCCAGGGAGCTCCTCTGGGCACGGGGATGGAGGGTGCGCAGGGAAGGGCAGGGACACGGGGACAGCACAGCTGGAGGTGCAGGTGTTGGACAGGGGGTTTCACCAATCCTCAGCACAGGCGGTCAGCGTCACCCCCCAGTTCCTGCTGGAGGAACAGCCACAGGCACGAGCAGGGTCAGGCTGTGCTGTGCAGGAGGAGGGTTAAAGTGCCTGCTGTTTGCTGTGCTCACAGGGACTGCAGAGGCTGCTGCTCACATGCACACCCAGCCTGTTTTAATACCTCATGGCAATAAGCTCTGCAGCTTAACCGCACGCTGTATAAAAACTTGTATCAGTCCTGAATTTACTGCCTTTTAATTTCCTGCATTATGATTTTCTGCATTTCCTGAGTTTAAGTTCTTGCAATCCTTATTTCCTCATCACTGTCTAAGATCAAACCTGGGGTGTATTCTTCTTACTGCTGAGACCAAAAATACCACACAGCCAGCAATTCCTGCAATACTTTGCAATACATTTGCACCTTCAGCATTTTTTTCCCCACTCCAATTAAAAAAAATAGGAAAAAAAAGCAACCAAAAAAACCCCCAAACACCAAACACTCTCACACACACAAATATAGCAGAAAGGTGAAGGAATATTGAAAAATCCCAAGTAAAGCACTGCAGATCAGCTTCTGAAGGTGAGCGCAAAATTAGTTTCTGCTTAAAATGCTCCTGTTTGAGCAACAAAACACAGAAATTGGAGGTGCAGGGGGTGTTTTGAGCAGACACAACACTGCAAGGACCTGTGTTCCCTTGCTGAACAGAGTCAGAGGTGCTGGGGGAAACCAGCACCACCAGAGCTGCTTGAGCTGTGAGAAGTCTCCTCAGCCTACAGCACTCTCCACCTCCCTGTCTGGCTGTTCTCAGTCCTCCTGTGACACAAAGTCTTGGCCCAAGGTTGGGCAGCAGCAGTGCCCATCAGGGTGGGACTTGTCCCGTGGTCCTGCCCAGCCAGGGCCATCCTGGAAGGTGTGGCTGTGTCAGTGCAGCCCTGAGCCTGGACAGGAGCACCAGCACAGGCAGGGCCTGCAGGGCTCCATCAAACAGCCACGAGAGCCCTCGATGGCAGGCACCGGCTCCCCTGTCCCCCCTGCTCTCAGCGTCCCCACCCAGGTTCCCTCCTTCCCTCAGTTTTTACAGAGGAGCACGAGGTGGGGAAGCCAGGGTCTCCTGTCTGCGTGCCACCTTGTCCCAGTGCCCTGGCTGCAGTGGGTGTGGAGCGCAGCAGGGGCTGGGTGCTCACCAGGGTGGTCCGGGACACAAGAGAGGCATCACGAGTGGTGGCACAAGGGTAGCACAGGCAGGGGAGCCAGGGGTCTCTCTCTGGAGCAGTGCTGGGATTCGTGGTCACGGCCCCAAGGCTGCCAGGGCTCCAGGAGCGTTTGGACAACAGGCACAGGGTGGGGTTGTTGGGCTGTGTGTACAGGGACAGGAGCTGGACTGGATGGTCCCTGTGGGTCCCTTCCAAGTCAGGATACTCCCTGATCCTGTGATTCCGTGACTGTGAACTCCCAGAAAGGTGCAGATTTGGCCTCTTCTCAGCGAGGCCAGGCTGGGGAGCAGGCCCTGGATGCTGGCAAGGAAGATGAGAGTCTCCTGCTGAGCACTGTGACACTTTGCTAAAGTGTTCTGAGAGATCCTCCTTCCCAACCCAGGCAGCTAATGGCTGGTTTATGTCCTGAAGCATGAGGGTTTAGGTCCCCTGCAGATTTTTATCCCATTTAATGTAACTGTAGATATCCTCTGTATTCATATAAATGAATAATCCTTTCTGAATCCTTCTAAGCACTTTGCTTTAGCAGGCTGGATGTTATTAATCATAATGCTCTGCACTTAGACAGCATTTTACCTATTCACAGTGCTGAACAAACACTGCCTAATTAACCCTCCCCATGCCAAGGGAGGTGATTATCACCCTTGCTGTCTGGAGGGGGAAGGTGGCACCAAAAGTGGCAGTGAGTGGGGATCTGGGGCCAGGGCTGCTTCTTTTCCCTCTTTCCCTGTGATAATGGGCACAGGTGGCTACAGACCTACTTAAAACTTCAGTTTTGCTCCTGAGAATTCATAAAAACACAGAGTGGTTTGGGTTGGAAGGGACCTCAAAGTCCACCCAGTGCCACCCCTGCCATGGGCAGGGACACCTCCCACTATCCCAGGCTGCTCCAAGCCCCGTCCAGCCTGGCCTTGGGCACTTCCAGGGATCCAGGGGCAGCCACAGCTTCTCTGGGCACCCTGTGCCAGGGCCTCCCCACCCTCATAGCCAAGTTTTCCTAATATCTAATCTAAACCTACTCTTTGTCAGTGTGAAGCCACCCCCCTTGTCCTGTCCCTACATGCTCTTATAAATAGTCTTTCTCCATCCTTCTTGCAGAATTCTGGGAGAACATAATTTTATTCCCCTACAACTGACTGACTTTTCGCACTGAAAGTGCAGTAAGCTGAAAACTAGAACTGAAACCATTTAATTAATTAAACAGAAATCAGCATTCCGAAAATCAAGATGTTCTTGGGGGCAATTTTTGTCTCATCAAAGCAATGGGGAGTTGGGGTGGGTGGAGGGAAATGCCACCAGAGCAGCTCTGGATGGGTTTGCTGTGCAGCCACCGCCAGCAGCAGGGGAATACTGATAATAACAATAATGATGCTAACGATAATATTTCTGTGCCTGGGTTCCCTGCAGCATCCGGCACAGGCGGATCCCAGAGCACATCAGGAATGGGGTTGCTGCTGTCACTCCTCTCGCTCAGGCTGGGTTATCACAAACGCAGCTGAGAGCCAGACTGGGGCTGTCTGTGCACGAGGCAGCCGCCAAGCGCCTCTGGTGTCCCCCGGGGGACCAGGGCTCCGAGACACTTCCAGCAGGGCGGGCTCGGCCCACCTCGCTCCCCGAGGATGAGGGACCTTGCACCTTCCTCTCCATGGGCTGCTTCCCTCCCAGACGGCCCACGGTGGTGGAGACAAATCTTACCCTCCCGTTGCTCTTCGCCCCATCACACATGGTTAATGAGCCCCTCCTTTCCCAGGGATTAGGCCCTATGGATGAGGGGGGAGCACCCCACAGCCAGGACACTGGGAGCTCCTCTGTGGGGCTGCCTCCCCACCTTACTGCGAGGTTCTCATGGCAGCAGGAAACAGGAGGGGCAGGGTCTGTCCCTCGGGCACCAGAGAGGAGCTGGCACGGGTGGTGTGACCAGGGTGCACGGCTTGGGGCAGCAGGGGGAGCGCCAGGGGCAGGGCCGTGCAGAGGGGGTGAGTCCTCTGTACCCTTGCTGGGCAGGGACGTGCTCCTCTTCCTGTTAATCAGCCATGGGAGCAGCATCCCCCGCAGGGACAGTCCCCAAAGGACAGCCCCCATGCTGGGCTCCCCGGGACCCCCCTGCCGTGGGGGCTGCAGCCCCCTTCCCTGGGCTGCCCTTGTCCCCCACCTTGGAAAGCAGGTCATGGGGACGTCTGGTGCAGCCAGGGAGGACAGGGCTCCTTCACAATCAGATTTCACCTCTGGGCACATCTCCAGCTGAGCCGAAACTGCCCATTACTCCCGCAGCTGAAGCCCTCATTTTGCAAACAGAAGGCCCTTTATTGCCAGATAAATAACGCTGCAGCTCGCAGGGCAGCACGGGGACAGGGAATTGCGAGTCAGGATAATCACAGGTGTATATCATACCTCAGGGGGATGTTCCAGCACAGGCATGCTCCCCTGGATGGAGACAGCAGCGTGGATGGGACTCAGAGATCACGTTCATGGCATGTCTGTGCCTCTCCCCTTCTGTCTCTGCGCTCACCTGCCCTCCTGCCCCTGCCCTTATCTCTCCCGAGTGCTCCCGCACCAGAACACATTCCCATGGCCCCGGTGTCATTTTGTGCCTGGCAAGCTGATGGATGAACTACCCTGCTCGTGCTGCTAATGGAAACCCAGCACAGGCAAGGGCCAACAGAAACACTCGTAAGTCAAAAGAGATGCTGTAATTTCACTCTGAGACCTGAAATTCCCCGTACCTGAAATCCCTGCCTCCCTCTCTCTGGATGAGGAGAGGGGTTTCATGCACATCTTGGTGCCTGCCTGTGGTGAGGATGGTGCTCTGCAGGGCTCCTGGGGTGGGAAGCAGCCCCTTTCTTTCCCTGGGTCCAGGCTGGCTGACAGAGAGAGGAAAAGCTGCTCGTAGGGCTTTGTCTCCTGCAGCAAAGGGGGCTGTGCTGTTACAGGGATGGGTTCCTGCTCTGTGAGGGGCTCTGAGGAAGTTCCCTTTGCCTCTGGCACCCACAGAGCTCTGGGGCTTTGCTTGTTCCCTGCCATCACCGGGAGATGGAGAATTGCCTTCCCATGTGGCTGCTGATGCTCCTCCTTCCCTTTCCCCTCACAGACCCTGGAATGCCAAGGCACAGGGAGGCTCTGCAGGGCCCCCTCAGCCAAGGGCTGGAGCACACGGGCCCTTTGCACAGACCCTTGCCATCCCTCCCTGGCCCCTCCCCAGGTGCCCCAGGTGCTGTGTGTGCCCCAAGCCAGCCCCAGGACCCTCTGCAGGGTTGTGCTCCTCGGAACCAAACCTGCCCGAGGCCGGAGGGATGGACCAGCTCAGTGCCCATTCCTGCTGCACTGGACACTCTGCAGGAGTTTGAATCCCACCTAGGGATCCTTGGAGGGAAGGTGCTGGTCAGCCAGGCTCCTGCTTTAATGCTCAGGACACCTGAGTTATGGAACCACAGGATCCCAGACTGGTTTGGGTTGGGAGGGACCTTAAAGCCCATCCAGTGCCACCCCTGCCCTGGGCAGGGACACCTCCCACTGTCCCAGGGTGCTCCAAGCCCCGTCCCGCCTGGCCTTGGGCACTTCCAGGGATGGGGAGTCCATAACCTTCAAAGTTCAAATCTTGCTTCTTTGAGGCCTGCAAGGTGACCTAAGGCAAGCTCCTCTCCCGTGCCTCAGTTTCCCCAGGCGATGACTGGATGGCAGCTCTGCAGTGCATTCCAGAGGCCAGAAGGAAAAGCCCTTTGCAGAGAGCAACGATACAGAAGAGCGCAGGGTTTGGAGTTGATGCTTCCATGTCATTTCTCCTCCATACCAGGGAATTTGATCAGGAAGCCTGCACAAGGGAGAAATCCCCTCTCCCCCTTGGCTGCTCCGTTGTTTCCCTGGGAGAGCTCTGGAAGGTGATGAATTGCTCAAGAGGGAAGGCAGTGGTGCCCTTTCTGTTTGTGTGGAGTGTGTCTAATATACTGATATATGCTGCATTCATCCCTTTTAAATATAAATCAATAAGCTGCTGTATTTCAAAAGGGAAGAGAGCACAGGCCAGTCAATGTGCAGTGTAAATGTCTTCATTCCCCGGGGTGCCCCTGGCTGGCCTGGAGGGCTGCAGCTCGCAGGCACCCAGGGACAGGAGACGTGCTCAGGCTTTTCCTGAGAGCTGTGCCAAGGAGTGGATGAAAACATGTCAGGGTTTTCCCTGTGTCCTGAGGCTGCCAAGATCCTGGGCAGCAGCCCCACGGAACCAGCCCCACGTCTGCCCTGCAGGGAGGCACCTGCGCCCTTGGGAGCCAAACTGGCCCAAGACGTGGGACCAAAGGGCTCATCCTGTTCCTGCTGGGCAGCCTGGGCCGTTTGCAGCCGCTCGGATCAAGCCAGCAGTGTCTGCTCACAGTCTAAAAGCCAAAGGTGACCTGGGCTGATCCCCAGCGTGGGCAGCAGGGGAGGGGGGATTCAGCCCCTCTGCCCCGCTCAGGTGAGACCCCACCTGCAGAGCTGCCCCAGCCCTGGGCCCAGCACAGGAAGGACCTGGAGCTGCTGGAGAGAGTCCAGAGGAGGCCACGGAGATGCTCCTGAGGGCTGGGAACCTCCTCTAGGCTGGGAGAGCTGGGAATGTTCAGCCTGGAGAAGAGAAAGCTCCAGGGAGAGCTCAGAGCCCCTTCCAGGGCCTAAAGGGGCTCCAGGAGAGCTGCAGAGGGACTTGGGACAAGGGATGGAGGGACAGGACACAGGGAATGGCTTCCCACTGCCAGAGGGCAGGGATAGATGGGATATGGGGAAGGAATTGTCCCCTGAGAGGGTGGGGAGGCCCTGGCACAGGGTGCCCAGAGAAGCTGTGACTCCGCAAGCAGGCCAGGGAGTGTCCAAGGCACGGCAGGAGGAGGCTTGGAGCAGCCTGGGATAGTGGGAGGCGTCCCTGCCCAGGGCAGGGGTGCCACTGGATGAGCTTTAAGGTCCCTTCCAAGCCAAGCCAGTCTGGGGTTCCGTGATTTCACTTTTCCCTTGGCGCGGTCCCACGGCTGAGGGGCTCTGTCTGTGTGCAGGCACCCGGGCTGTGACGCTCAGGTTCACACCTCCCACCCCGCACGAGCAGTGAGAGCCTCACCTGCACTTCTGCCTAAGCTGCTGGTCCATCCCTCCTTGCCCAAGGGTGTCCAGGTGTCAGGGCCCTTGGGGTACAGGTGCATTTGCGGATCTGGCCCTCCTTTCTCCAGAGTCCCTATCCCTTTCATCCTTCACCCCCTCCAGCTTACCCTGGCAAGTCCCCTGGGCCCAGGCTGTGGCTGCAGCTGCACCAGGAGCGGAGCAGGGACCTCACCTCCTCCTGGCAGAGACTCGTTCTGACTCCAGTAACGCGTGCAGTGAGGTCAGAATTTCCTCTCGGTTCCCTGCCTGTCACTCCTGCCTGCCCATGGCCACGCCAGGGCTCCCAGGTGACCCCACAGCGCTTGTGGGGGTCAGCAAAGCCCCACCCACAGGGCAGGGATGGCGCCAGGTGGTGCCTCCAGCCACATCCACTCCTTCCTGCCTCTTATCCTGCTGAGAGCAGGGCAATATCACTGCTGCTATTACAGTTAAAAAAAAATAAAATAAAATCTACTCCGCACAATTGCAAAATGGTTGCTGATCCAAGGACTGCTAATTATGCAACAGTTTCAGATCTAGACTATCATTTATGATCAAAAAATGTCAATTTGTATAGACTCCAACATTTCACCTACTACAAAGCTCACCCATTAATTCATGTTGCATTTAAATGTTCATTTCAGGCCAGATTTCTCTGGTTAATGCACAGGATTCTCTTTCAAGTCCTTTGGAAGCCAGAGCTGAAGTTGAAAAGGAGAAGTGGCCCCCTTTTCTGGAATCTTCTGCTGAGGAAAAAAAAGTTAATTATCTCTCAATATTTTATTAATAATCAATTTCTTATGATTATTTTTTTAATGAGATGTCATTACATAAATGCCCTCATTTTCTGGAGTGCATGTGGTATTTGTAAGAGCCTGTGATACAGTTTGCATGAATAATTCCCATTCAATTGACTATTCCCAAACTGTTCCCTTCAATCCTCAGCTATTTATTACTTGAGATGTGTGGTTGGCCACTCCACTTGCTGTGTATTATTGTTAATTGGATGGCTGTAGTTTTACAACCCAGATAGATTTGGGGTTAGTGGGTAGCACAGAGAAAAGAATGCAGCCGCCAGGTGGAAATGTGGATAAAAACTCAGATCTGGGAGATTTCGGGATCAGCAAATATTTCCCTGACTCTCTGGGTCTCATTTGAGTGGCACTTCAAGGAAACTGCTCCCCCCTGGGCCGGGAGAGCTGCACTGGGAGTCCTCTCTGGTGCAGTGACTCCAGGAGGGGCGACTTGATAATAAGGGCCAAATTTCCCCTCTTGACCTGATGTAAAAGGGGAAAAATACCATTTTGGGGATTGCATCCTTTCAGGACTGTGTGACCCAAGGTAAAAATAAAATAAAATCGAACCCATGATGGATTTATACAGGCACAGATCCCCTCAGCACTGCGTGATGCAGCTGTGGCTGTGCCAGGGAGCCTCTTGATAAGGGAAACCAAATATTGTGCCACAGGGCATGGGGCACGTTCTGGGGGTCAGGACGCCCCTTTTCGCCACCAGCTGAGGCTGGGCTGGATTTCGGTTCATTTTTCACCAACGACGAGGTTTTCAGACACTCTTCACTCAGGGCAGAAGCCAATGACCCTGTGCTGGCTGCTCTGACACCGGGTCAGGAACCTCTGGATCATCTGCCTGAGCCAAAACCACCCGCTGGGAGACAGCTCAGGAGTAGGGCCGGGACAATGGCATGTCCCCGGGACAATGGCACATCCCCAGGACAATGGCACATCCGCGGGACGATGGCACATCCCCAGGACAATGGCACATCCGCGGGAC
>WBMZ01001778.1:0-63432 GCA_013400975.1 Atrichornis clamosus | reverse complement strand
CAGGCTCAAACCATAACACCAACCTACAGAATTTTGCGGTGTATCACACCATATGATATCAAACAGGGTTGCTAGAAAAGGATTTCATGGGGACGAAGAAGAAGATTTCATTGAAAGGTGAAGGACATAAATCCAAAGGCAATTGAGTTTTAGCTATTATGCTATTAATGATCCTTTTCCTTCAGTGACCTTCAGAATTTCACTGAAGATTTGTCACTTCACTGTTTATGTGCTACGAGCAGAATCATTTTAGAAATAATCTCTAGGGTTACAAGCTACACAAATGTCATTACAGTAGTGTAAAACATACTTTTGATAGCAAAAATCATTCCTCTAACCTTTTAAACTCATGTGAGTGTAGCCACATTAGGAGTTGCATAGCTTTTGAAAACACATACTCCTTATTAAAAGAAGAAATAAATACAAACTGTAGAGATGAGGCTTAGACCTTCTATTTTGGTGGAGGAGAGCACTGGAGCACAAATTCTGAAACAACTGCCAGGGAGAAAAAGTGAGAACCAGCAAACTACAGCAAACGGGGGGAATTTAGGGAGATGACCAAACATTTCCAGCCTAACTGAATGCTCCAGAAGAGTCTTGTACAAACAAAAAAGTCAGAGTGATAAGAGTGGGGCCTGAGGGATCTGTGGCTGGGTCCTCCCCACCAGCAGACCACCCATATGCACATTTCTTGGACAAAGTGTATACTCTTTTATGAAGGAAGCTGAGAAGAAGACAACGGTACTGTGTAAACAACAGCAGATTCAGGGTGGAAGCCCAGTGATCTGCCACCTTTTTCCTTACAGGAGAAGGATTACACCGTACTGTGGACATGCAGAAGGAGGTATCTGCAAGTGAGCTTGTCATCTAAACTCCTCTTAGAATCAATGGGACATCAAATCCATTAATTGATGAGGACAGGAACAACCCCACCCTAGTTAAGTCAAATAACTTAACCACACCAACAAATAGGATAGAAGAGGGCTTCAGAAGCCTGAGAAATACTAGGTTGAAAATCTGTGTCGAGGCAAGAACTAGACCACAGTTCACAACGGGTCTGGATGCTGACAACGGCAGTGACACTCTGTAGGAATCAGAAGCTGCAAGGCCAAGAAACACCATCAATTGCAAACATCAAGCCCTCACAGAGGTGAGAGCTTGGTTGGGGCACAGGATCCAAACAAAGAATTGTGATAGAATTCAAATTTGGAGGAGTGTAAAGAAAAACAAATCTTGATATGGTTTGGATCAGCACACCAAGTTCCTAAAACTGTTGAAGGGCTACTCTGGCACAGTGTACTTAGATTCAGCACTCCTGCAGAAGCAAGAAAAGTTGAAGGGTTCACTAGAATTGTGCTTAATTTCAAAAATGAAAACAGTATGAAAAAAATCACAAAACTTTTGCAAAATATTATAGGAAGGAAAAGCTTTGAGGGTAATCTCAACGCTATTTAACAGCACTGCATTAAAAGGTAAAATGATGCACACTATCAAGGTATTTGAGAAAATACAAGTGAAAACCATATGGCTGAGCAAAATACAATAGGCTGTTAGAAGCAAAAAAAAAAAGTTTTAATGGGCCTATTAAAATTACAAAATTATAATTCTGACAGACCAACAAATCAAAGACAATAAATCATGCCCCAAAATATTTAAGGAACAATTTGAAAAAGACACAAAAACTAATAATGCCACTTTTCAACTAGAAGTTCCCTCATACCAGAATACTGACATGACTAATGGGACACCAACCTTTGATAAAATCTGGATAAGGACAAAACAGTAAGCCTTTTAAATTATTCCAGACAAAGTCAGAGAAACTATTCTGAAATACAGTATTACTGACTACATAGATAAACAGGACATCTTGTGAAAGACTTAAAGCTTTTGTAAAGTGGTATGATGATTGACAAACTATAAAGAATATTCCACATGCAAGAAAAGCAAATTAGAAATCCCATCAAGCACTATAAACAGAAAAAGCATCTTTCAGAGTCCTTCACAAAAAGCTCTTGAAGACAGAAAGCAGCCACAGCGTAAGAGAAACATCACGGCCTGGATATTTAACATTATGAAGGCCAGAAAACAAACAAAAAAATTAGAAATGGGCAGGACTCCACCTGAAAACACACTGCCTAGAAGAATATTGTGGGTATCTCTTCAGATCCACTCTATTCCATTATCTATAGACAATCTAATTATTCAGCAGCAGGAGCAGAAAACATCATAGCCTGGTATAAATTCATGGAACAACTGCATCTGCAAGAGTCTGGGCACTTCTGATTCCTCGTATCACAAAAAGGATGTAAATGGGGAAGGTACAGAGAAGGACAGCAGGTGCCTTGAAACACATGGAATACATTAATCTAGGGAATCATTAAGACACCTCGACTCCTCAGTCCAGAAGATGAGGAAACTGAGCTATGACAGTAAATTATAAGATAACAAATAGCATGAAAATGGAGACATAACAACCATTCAATGCACCTTCCAATTTAATAACTGAGGAACATTAAATGAAGCTAAGATGTGTCAAGTTCACAGAAGGCACTCCTCACTATTTGCTGTTCTTGCTCAAGAACCTGCAGATTTGAAAAGTTTTACATGTTTAAAGAGCAACTGGATGTATTTTTTTGGACTAAAACTTGTTCAAGTGATAAAAAACAAAACCCACCATAGGCTAGGAGAGTATTCAGGGGGCTTTGTTCAGTGACAATGAAAGACACTATCCTACTGCCAACAGGAGATTTAAGTTCAAGTCAGTGCAACCATTTGTATATTTTGCTGGCATATTTCAACTAAAAAGCATTTGTGTTACTGACCATCTTCAGACACTTTGACAGTGCAAGATCCTCTAATTTTGTTCTAACCAAAGCTATATTCATATTATTTTTCCATATTCAAAGCTATATTCATTATTTATATCAACCCAGATTTTCATGAAAATCTGTAGATTACACATAAATCTTTAGAGTAAGTTTCTATTACATAACTGAGCTGTGTGATCAACTTCAGAAGGCACTAAAAGAATTAATCTCAGCTCTTTATATGCAAATAAATGCTTTAATTATATTTCCTCGGCCTTAACTTCTGGGGTAGGTAGGGAAGAGTTGAAGTAGTAATGTATGTACAGCATCTCAAGTTTGCACATTTTTCTGTCAAATATGCAGCACTGACATAATATGACAGGAAGCAATACTTTAAAATCTTCATACATTCTACATTAACAAAGTAAGGCAGTTAAATGCAAGTCCAATATAGTAAAGGTAGCTAGAGGCAAAGAGAAGAGAGTAGCAGGGGGAAGCAAACTGTGATAGTATTATATATCCCCAGTGACATGAACAATTTTTTTTTGTTTGCACTTTATCTTCATATACCCTCCTTCCCAAGCTCTGAATTTCATTTATCACTGTTCGCTGCTAAGCTGTTAACAGTGGCAACGCTTTCATATCTTTTTGTGCAAGAACAATAAAAATACAACCCTTATTAAGGCTTCTCAAAGGGGAAAAAAAACGCTTAAACAAAACAGTAATTTATATTATACTTATTTTCCATCAAATAGAAAGGAAATTTGTTCCACAGAAACAGAATATTCAAAGTTTCCCTTGGGGCAGGAGGGGTAATGTTACTAAAACAGAGACAAAGTGGTTGTTTTGCAATCTGCCATAATAGGTTAAACAAAGTTTGAACTGTGAAAAGTTAGCATAATACGTATTTTACAAGATGACAGAAACATTGAAAAGAGTTCAGAATTATCTTTTGGGGAGACACAGATATTGCTATTTTAAATAAAGCTTTTCATCAGGAACAGCTTCTGAATCAAAACAATTCTTTCAAGAACATGAACCAAAATCTGCCTACAGAGCGGAACAATATCTGTAACAGATCTCACACTTATTTCCATTTTTTTGAAGCGGTTAAGTTAATAGTTTTTCTTCAATACAAAACAACAAGAGGAACAGAACTTGAAGAGTACCTCAGACTCCCCACGTGGCACATAAGAGTAGAAGAAAGAACAAAATCTTTGAACAGTTCTCATTCCTACGAGAAAACATGCATTGAAAATATGCTAAAAAGTTAAGCCGTGCACTGAAGCTGCTGGAGAATATAGACTCTTCACCATCCCAAGATCTGTAGGCCAACTCTTGAGCTCCATGGTGATAGCTGAGAAACTCCAGTTATTTGTACAGAATACCTTCAGAGAGAAATCTCAGAAAAATAAACAGAAAGTAATTACTTCTATTGCAACAATGCCACCAAACAGTGCTTCCTTTATCACATTTAGGGCTATTATGAAACAAATTCCTGGGACAGATAAGAGTATTTTATCTTTAAGCAGTATTTGTTCTTCTCATAGCTATGCAATAGAGACTTCTGTATGCATTCTTAATGTATCCAAGTCAGTGTTGTGTATGAGCATATCTACATAATCATTTAACTGTTCACAGCCTGTGCACACTCCAGTATTTGATTAGCAGGTACAAGCTGTGTACTCAACTTGCTACACACGCAAACATACAAATCTACACAACTAAACAAAAGACAGCCTTCGAGTGTCTTATTGCTTTGCATATTATCTTGCATACACAGCATGTTAGGCAAAGCTTTTTAATTTTTAGCTGCTAGATCTTCTACCAGGATTTTTTAGCCCTCAGGACTACTACTCAGACAAGGTTTCATAACACCTTGATGGGTCTTGATGGCACATAATCACCTCTGGCTAGATAGCACATGTAACCAGTCCTAGAAACTATATTTGTTCCGCTTAGAAAATCAGTCCAAGAAACTCTGTCACAATACAGCTTGAGCACATCTAGAGCCTTCACATATTCTGAAGGCAGGCTAAAGAATAAGAAACTTTGCAAGGTACCGAAGTCCCAAGGGAGAACCAGGTACATCACACTCAGCCATTCTTTCAGCTTCTGTCAGTGACATAGCAGGCTTTGGACAGAGATGCAGTTTCATCCACCAGTCCCCATTAGAAAAGGCATTACCTTATCCTTTGATTTGACTTGAGAGGGAAGAAACTTAACCTCCCCTCTGCAATGGATGCTGTCTCTAGTTTCTAGGTAAGAATCACAACACATGATAGCTCCTGGGAATGATGGAACTTATCAAATGTTGAAGCTAACACTACCAACCCATTAGGGCCATAGCATTTTCTAACAGGACACCTACGGTGTCAAGGCATCCCCTTCATCTTAACAGTTACTCACATCCACACAGCAATGTATGTATCAATTATTCCTCCAAGGCTGGGATCAGCACCAATACAGATGTTAAGATGTAAAAAGTGCTCCTGGTACAATGGAAAGGGGGCTAGGAACTGGCTGGAGCAGCTTCAGCTTCCCTTCAAGAGTCCCCAGTTGCCAAGGGGTGACTTCCAGAGAATTTATAACACATGCAAGCACAGATGGCCACAGGCCGCAGCACCATAAAATGGGGCATAACACAATGGCTCGTCCTCTGTGGGTTTAGGCCTGTGCCAAGTCTCTGTGGTAAAAAGGCAGAGAGAGAGCCCCACGGGGCTGCCAGCTAGCTGGCACACGAGGTGTACGGGCTGTTCACGTCCCAAGCAGAGGCACGGGTGTGTGCACACTGCTGTGTCTACACACACAGTAAGTGTGTGCGTGTACAGGCCGGCCCGAGGGGCAGCTGTCGAGAACGGACAAAGAACAACCCCGCACTCACCAAGCCAGAGCTAACACGGCAATTTCTAGCAGGCCTCTGAAAAACAGCCCAATGTAATGAGTGCGTTCTGTTATTGTGATTTACGTAATGGCTTAGAAAATGTTGTCTTCCAACATCAGTTTCATGTCAAGGCTTTTACAAATTAAATTAATATAATTTGTTTGAAAATTGTACTGACACACATGACCACCTTTAAAAAATTAGTTCTATGTTAAACATATTTGGTGTTAAAGATACTTTATTATTCACGTACCTCATGTTGCTCACAAAATCCCATGGAAACAACTTAGAGGGAAAGAAGGTCTGTTTATCAGAATAAGGAACCCTTGAGGAAAATACACAACTGAGCTTCATGCAGTGCAAGCAACAACAGTTACTAATTCTAGTAAAATTCTCACAATTATTTCTGTATTTACCTTTAGTCCATGTACACCACACACACATTGTATTGTGTAACCATTTGGTTATAACCTGCTTTAAACAAGAGTGTATAATACATAATATGACAAAGATCTACATGTGGAATTTACTTAGATGGCCTGCAAACTGGGGTCATGGATAACAAATAAATAAACTTTTGAACTATGTAATCTCCACCATAAGTCAGATCAACATAACCAACCTGAATAAACGCACAAGTCTTCTCAGACTCTTGCAACATCAATTAATGTATTTATTTTGGAGTAATTTTTGTATGTAAAGATTTTATTGAGGTCATAAAACACACTTAATTCTGACTT
Organism: Atrichornis clamosus; assembly: GCA_013400975.1. Taxonomy (NCBI): domain Eukaryota; kingdom Metazoa; phylum Chordata; class Aves; order Passeriformes; family Menuridae; genus Atrichornis; species Atrichornis clamosus. The sequence goes on along the minus strand of WBMZ01001778.1, from coordinate 57,001 downwards.
GTGCTTAGAGATAACCTGATGCTTACATCACCACCTCCTTTAAAAATAAAACCAATTTTAGTTCTATACACAGACGTACCAGCTTTCACTTGTTCCTAACAATAGCAAAGGCAGCAGTAATTGTGTGAGAAGTCAGGAACAAGAAAAGAAGAGTGAAAGGAAAAGAGGTATCATTTTACAAAGAACATCTATGCTGAAACTCTTTTTAGAAAAAAAAGTAATCAAAAAAACCCAGTTTTGCCTGACATCAGTTTTTAGTGACCTGATTCTCTTTGGAATGCATGGTCTTAAAAGGTAACTTATCATGTGCTCAGTTCTCCTCTCCTTTTATCTAATAATACACACAAGCAACAGTCTTTTGAAACTTTTACAGAAACACTGTCAGGTTCTTAGTTCCTGCTGAAGACAAAGTATTGAACTACACAAAAGAAAATCAGCATGATATAAGCTATATATGTTTTAACTTTTGAGGATAACAAAAAGGCAGGAATAAATAGACATAGTAAAGAGGGAAGAACACAAAAGGATGCTCACAAACAAAGAGCTCTTACCAAATACAAAAGGATACAAGACATATTTGATAAAAATTCAAATCAGGCATTAAAAGAGTTGAGTGCATTCCAAATTCTGATTATGAGGTTTTGGGGTTTTTTTTACTATTACAGGTAATATGTAATTACTAACAAATTTCATTAATAATTGACACGTGATAGAAAGTTTCCCACTCAGAAACATGTAAAAGCCCCAGCATGGGTAACCTTATGTACTTTAAAATGTATCATTAATTGTATTAGTAAGTGTATTCCTTTAAATAAGGATTTTGACAATGCCATCTTGGCACGTAAAGTCAAAAGATGTGCTGCTTCAGCTTCAGCCAACACATGAACTAGTTGGATCTCAGAGAAAAGGATAATAGGAAGGGAAGGGAGTACTTCTCTTAAATGTAATGTGCAAATAAACAAAACAAACAGGTAACTGTTATTGTTCTAGTCAACTTTTCTTCACATTTAGGCCTCCAGTTCCACCAGAAGTCAGAACGCACAGCAGGACTGAAGGAGTCCATCTGAGAGGACTCAGACTGGAGATTAACTCTTTTCTTTTCTTTTCCTTACTAGCAGTACCAAAGTGGATTTTTCATACACCCCAGTGGATTGTACACCCATCCCACTTTGGATACCACTGGCCTCCAGCACTAAGCCATCTCTTACCTAAGTACTAGTCCTATAGTGGCACAAGGAAAAGAGAGCTACATATCCATCAATCCAGGATATTGAAGTGCACAATGGAGACAGCTTTCTTGTTCTTCAGAAACCTGGAGTGTACTCAAACACAACTCAATAACTACAAGCCGATAGCTGGCATTTCTCTTTGCAGCTTTTCTATGACATCTTACACAAGCAAATTATCTGGATTTTTCCAGTCTCTTTTGTTGTGTTCCAGACTTTGCCCCAGATAATGAAGAGCTGACAGTAGAGCTGCCTTGCTATTTCAGTCCTACTCCTGAACAGCTGATGTGGAAATACAGGGGGCAAATTCTATTACTCAGATAGGGTGAAATTACACCTTATAACTCAAGTTATTGTTTTTAAAATAAAAAAAAGAAATAAAAATCAATAGGCTATTTCACTGACAACTAAGGAATCACTGAATAAAACCCAGAAACCTAATTACTTCTCACTATTAAAATAATTTTAACCAGAGCAGAAACCAGGATTTCTCCCTCTGCTACACACTGTTTAAAAAGTGTATCTGCAACAACAGAAAGGGGAAGTCATACAAACAGCAGGACTCCTAGGAAGACACACTGAACACACATCAACACTTCCTAGAGAAGAGCTCCTGAACAAGAGGCAGTATCATTTGTCATAACAATCAAGATTTTAATTTTAAAAGTACTCTCCAGCCTCAATGTATTGCCAAAATAATAGTATAGAACAGTTTTGAACTGTCTCCATCTGTTATATGAAGTCAAAATCAGATTTCAAATCCAGATTTTGTATTAAGCACTCAGAGACAGGCCAAGCTTTCACAATAACCACCATCGTGCAAGGTTATCATAGTAAGAGTGAACAAATTAAACTTGTCTTCACATTTGGATCTCCACCTCAGAAGCTTCAGACTACATAGTCTCACTCAGCCTTTTCAACCACGAAATCTAAACCGACCAGTGAAGTACAGCCTGTTACACGAAGACTGAGCTCCAGAACCAAATGCAAACATGACACCCCAAGCCCAAGAATTAAATAACAACAAAATACAGAGGCCTTTAGGCACATGCAGAAACTCTAAAGTGTATAGAAGGCAACACTTAACACTTAGTTCCTGCTATCTCTAAGCTCTACATGACTGTATATCTCGGGTTGTTTACCACAATGATGAAAGCAGCAGGTTCAATTCAAGGAGTAGAAAACCCCATAACAGTCACTAGAAAGGCCATCTATTTGGGCTTCAGAAATTCTTTATTTTTTTCATTTTAGGGTTTTTTTCCTCCTAATCTCAATACCAAGTTACTCTACTTAATTTCATATTCCTTCCATTTAATGCTTAGTTCAGAAAGTTCAGTAATTTGGTAGGAAATTAGGCAATTTATATCTATTCCCACTGCTTCTTTCTCCCAAATTGAGTGTGCATAAATACACATATGAAGTCACTTGAAGGGAAACAGCAGCCCCCAAACATCCACTGCTTCAGAGCAGCATCACTTCTGGTTGCATTTGGCTGCACTGGAGAAGTGTGTCCCACCACAATTCCATAAAGAGTATTGCCATGTAACAAAACTTTGTGGTCTATTTACTGCTATACTGGCACAGCCTGCCCAAATCTCCTCAAATAAGGGTTCTGGCATGAGCTTAGCAGCAATTGCTATATCCATCAACTATGTGGGAGACAGGCCACCCTAATTCTTTTATGAATAGAGCTACTAAAAACTAAAAACAAAAACCAAAACCAAACAAAAAACCCCAGCTATCTTCTCTCCCAAGAAGGTAAGAAAACCAAATGATACCAATATCAAAAAGAAATAATCAGAATTATTTCCTGAAACAGTACCTTGCTCCTATGACAAGCCTCCAAACATATGTGGTGGTGAAAGGAGTATCTTCCCATATAGACTCATTCCTTTGGAATGCAGGTAATAGCGGGTTTTTTTAGATTATTAGTCCTCAAAAATACTCCTTTTAACATCAGTAAGTCATTTAGACATGCTTTATACATAAGGATGGTTAGAAACCTCACCGCAGACTCAGAATCAAAATTTATGCTTAGCTATTTATAGCTGAATTACTTGAAGACTTTGATCAGGATAGACAAATAGGTATGAAACAATATTTTAAATGAGCAACTGGTTTCTCAGCTGTAATAACTAACCCAATTCAGACAATTCAAACTTCATTTTCCAATTTTTCAAATTTCTAATGTTCTGAAATGCTCAGTGTAAGACTCAAAACTAATATTATTATAACTTTATTTCAATAACTTGCAAGAAGCAGCATTTTTCTCAGCTCCATTTTAACAGCTTTGCTGATGTGCACAGCACACAAGGAAAACACAGCCGTGAAAAATGATAAAACAAGCCACTTGGATAGACTGAGCATCTTAGTTCCTGTGAAAGCGCTGAAAGGCATAAGAAATGAGAGATCTCAGAGAAAAGGTGTTGGCTTGTGATTATAACTACAAATAGGAATATGACTGTGGTGTATGTGTCAATTCTAACCCTGTCCCTGTTCCCCTCACCCTTTTTTTTTAATGGAAGGACAGATGAGCAATTTCAAGAATACTGGCTTGGCATTCTCCACACTGCCACAGACTATCCCTTGCCCAATGCCCATCTGCCACTGCTGAGTGCAGGGTGAGTGTCTGGCAGACTAGAGAGCTGAAAGATATTTTCATTTAAGTATTTCCCAAGACAGTTTGTCTCCTACATACTATGCACTGCAGGTGCACGCATGGGTGCTCAGGTTGAAAAGTGCTTTTTTACTCAACAGAAAAATACTAGCAATGCTGAGTATTTCACAGGAGGAAAAAATAAGAAAAAGTAGTATTGAGAACAATTAAACTGGGAAGAAAAATATGACAGAGCAAGAGAACCTCCTCTTTCACAGCTATGAAAGATACAATGACCTCGTTGGTATCTTGTTTCTTATTTACCAGAGACAACCTACAAGTTAAAGGCAGCCAGAATCAAGGTCCAGTGCAACCCTACTCACACAAGCTACTTTTTCCTTTGCCCCTCAAGAAATTATAAAAAAAACACAGGTGAGTAGAAGTAGTTCATTTCTGACGCACTCAGACAATCAACAAAGAAAAGAAAACAATTCCCAGATTCCAGAATATGAACATTATCTTGATGGAAAGAAAAACCTACTCTTCTAGTATATTATGCAAGGTCACCTAATATGTGCAGAGCGCAGCTAAAATCCATGTCATTCAGGGTATAAACTTGAATATTGTTGGAGTTACTGGAAACAAACTAGTTCAGCTTATCCAATACCAAAATGACATATACACACAGCTCGTCACTGTGGGAATCAGGAGTGTGTTCTTTGCCTTTGCAGTATCTTTTTTTGTTTCTTTGTATACCACAGTATTTTAACTGACTTACAGATCCCCCCAAAATAATAAGGAAACATCATTTCACTCTGACAGCTAACTTTGTACATATTCTTTGAGAAGTTGTTTTGAATTCAAAAGCTGCTCTGTAATCTATTCAACTACTGGATTCATCAGCTCAAAATGAAAAAATTATGAACACAGAAGATATAGATTACAGGTGTATGGAACATGGTAACCACTAAATGTCAACACTTTAGCTGTCAGATCTTGCTTTGCAGATGTTTACTTACAAGTCTCAATTGACTAAATAGGAGTTTCTATAAAAACATGCTTCTTTCCTCTATTGAGCTGTTTTCTCTCTATTTAAAGGGAAAGGCATATCTGAAATTATTTAGCATCTATATGCTTTATACACTATCCAAAATTAAGTAGTCATTTTTCCCTAAAGAAGGAATATGACAATCATGTGCAAGCATACTTGCACATCTGCTATTTTGAACAGTTTTTTGTTTCTTGCTGCAGGGTCCAAAATCCCCAAATAATTATTGCAGAGGCCCACTGCAATCCAGTTGTATAAACACAAATAAGTCTAAGATAACACCCCGAGCACCAAGAGTAATGACAGAGGTGGAAGAGATAGTTTAGTCAGGCATGAAATTGATTTTATAATAGCAAATATCTGTTGCCTTCCATGTGCTAAGTAAATAATTCTAAAGAAGAGAGTAAAGATAATAAAAATAATCATTACCTGCTCCTACTAAATCAAATGAAAGAGAAAAACTTGTTCTCACATTGACCCTGAAACCTGTTTAATAGCTAATTAAAGCAATTACTCCTAGCATTACAAAATCCTTAATCATCTACAGCTTCAGATGTGGAGGAGATTTTTTTTTTACTTTCTTCAAAGTTATTAGTATTTTCTTTAAATGAGAAGTTTACATCAGCAGAATTTCCACAAGTAGTCACTACACTGTTAACCACTAACACAGATCCAAACTTGGACTAATCTAGTTAATAGAAGATATTCTTTACAGATTTTACCAGATTTGCCTACTCAGCAAAAGGAGTATTACAGTATTCCCTAATTTCAGCGTTTTTCTAAAAAGATTTCTCTACAACACTTTTTCCTCCTCCTCACAAACAAACTTGCTAGCCGACAAAAATGCAGTATTATTGCAAAGCAACTACTAAAAAACCTCTTTTGGATCTCCCCCTGCCAGCATCTGGAATTCTGCATTCCGTCACATTGTTCACTCTTTTAAGCTTACCTCAGTTACTTTTCTCCTGGGCCCAAATCCACCTGACAGTGTTAACTTGCATTCCTTCACTTTTAAGTTCCAGCCACAAACGATGTTTTAGTTTTAATCAAGCTTTATGTTCAGTAACTTTTCATAGCCTTTTAATAGCAACTAGTTATCTAGTGCTGTTCCTAGTGCTTTGCTGTAGTTAATTACGCTGCTGTTTTGAACACTGATCATTTTCAAGTTACTAAATGTTGCTGCTCTGTAACAAGACACAGAACAATAACCCGAATTAATGGCTTGGCCGTTATGAGGTGTTCAGCTTGACAGTATACCCAGTCATAAATTGGATAACTAAAAGGTTAACAAAAGGCAAAGACAACTTTATTAAGCTTTACCTTGAGAGCTTTGTTATTTCTGCCTACACTTAAAAAACCAAAGTATTCTTGTGTAGATCATTAAGGGACAGAAATACAGTATTAAAAACATAAAAGAAACTCATTCAATTCTATTTAGGAAAGATCTGGAGCAATTTTGAGTTGAGGCAGGGGAAGCCCCCAAAAGAATTCCAAGTTGGAGTAAATTACCACATTTACTAAAGCAGAAATGCTCAAAACACTTCTATAAGGATGGCACTGCTACTAAATTAAAGGCATGTTCTATATAAGAAGTAGATATTCCCAAAACCCTGAAAATTGCATTTAAATAATATAGCAAAGCACTCTGCCTTTAACCAATCTGTATTCCAACTGCTTTCTAAGCTTTACTGGTTCCATATAGAATCTTTTTCTGGCAGCTCATTTTAATTGAAGCCATTTTTGTGGGTTCTTTTCCTTATATCCGTGAATTTGCACATCTACAATAGCATTATTCAGATAATCTGTCAACATACATTCCCCCCACTCAACCACCCAGTTTACCCCTCTCTTACCATCCTGATAGCGGTTTTTTGCTGACATGCTGCAAGTATTTTAACAGGAAGCTACAACTAAATCAGTTCTCCCTTATCTCTAATGAGCCTCATGTACCAGGGCTGGATGTGCTAAGGAGGAACTTCAAAATCTCTTTATCTTCCCAATAAAATAAATACATCTCCACTGCCAAAGAAAACAGCACAGTTTGATAAACTTATGTTAAAAGCATCATGCTACAGATACTTACATTCTGTTCCTGAAAATTAACACAACAATAAAGCAAAACAATATTCAACTTCCAACTAGAAAACAGCGAAGACAGAGAGAAGATGGTTAGGATGACATAGATCTAAGAGAACAGGTATAACAAGATATAAGAATATCTTGATTCTTAAAAAAGCAGGTCTTAAATACAGTTCAGAATTGAACTGAATTTAATTCAAACAAGTAATTTTGGAAGAGAAGACTCCCTTTAACAACCTCCACTTCTTCAATCTAAGTTATCCTCAATTATTCCTAGCCTATTATCTTATTTTTCACACATTTATCAGGGTCCTCTTTCTTCTGGATTTTTCCAGATGATAAAAAAAATAAACATACATTTTTGTGCATATGAAATATAGATATCTTTATCCTTTATTTTTAAATTCTCCCTACAGAAGAAAAAAACCACAAAATACTGACTGATAACTACTTCCACTAACTTTTGAGCTCACTGACCAACCTGACAAAACCAGAGTCCTCAAACACATCGAGTTCCTACATACTTTATTATAAGTAGCATTTTTCAGTACCTGGATGAAACAGAAAGGTCCAAAGCACTGATGATCCTAAAAGAAAGGTAAAGATGAAAAATTTTTATGGGAATTACAATGTTGTAAAAATAAAACCCAAGGTATGAAATCAAACACATTGCTGAAATATATTTTAGTACTTTTGCAATTATATTTTTTAATTTCTTTTGCCCAGAAAAAAAGTTTGTCCTCAGCAAGCTGTCTTCTTTTCTAGCCTGTATCCAAACTACAATGCTGGCATTTCTCTGATGGTCCAGACTGAATAGAAAAATGCTCTGAGAAAAGCAAAGCATCCCCTAGGAAGAAGCACAGAAATCTCTCATCTCTCCTGAGAACAATTTTGTCTTCTGAATACACCCAGCAGTACGTGCTACCCAACTGTGCAAAGCTCTGAGCTATCTGAAACTTTTCCATGTTTGGCAGGACAGGTGAAACACAAACTTCATAACTCACCAGCTTCTGGCTGGGAAGCAAGATACATGACAAAACCCAAAACACTCTGTTTCTTGATGAAAGTGTAAGAATGAGGTCCCTATCAACAAAAGCTCATTCATCCTTCATAAAGAGTTAAAATTCACTTGTAGCTAAAAAACTTGTATAACACTCATGTTTTGCGACTAATCATTTGGCTTGAATATTGCTCTTCATTTTATAAAGCTAAATAGAAGAAATCCTAAATTAAATTATACCCACTTTAAATTTAAATAAATTATTTCTGAAAGACTGACTGATTAAGTACCTGAAACTCCTTATGAAGTCATTCCAAAAGCTATCACACTACTCCAGTATCCAGATGTTACGGGAGCAGTGATAACCTAGCACCCTTTCTGCAAGTAAAAAGAATGGAACATATTCAATTTGCTATCCCATTTAGTAACTATATTTCTACTTCACTCTCCATTTCTCTAAGGTGGAAATGTTCTATGAGACTTTAAGTCTCACTTTAAGAGAAAGACAACAGCCTCTGCTTGGTGCTCCGACTTTCCAGGTCTGACAAGCATTTACGTACAAATATACACTTTCTACCAGTTTAAAAATACTCAAGAAAAATCCAGGTAGGAAGGTAACTCTCAAATCTCTACACAAAAATGAATAAATCGCAAAGTAGAGTTAGTTGGCAGTGCTTGAATTTTGAGGGAGAATAGCTGTGTTTCCTTTAAAGTAAACCTTAACTACATTCTTATGCTTTTCATAGCCATCAAGTGGAAGTTCAGCACCTGAAACAAGAAGCAAGGGCCAACACACATCTAACAACAGATGACAGGATTTAGTTTTCAAAGTTATATCCCAAAACACCTAACAACCAGTGAAATGCAATTTCCTGAGCTGACTTGGATAAATTCTACACTATACCCTAAAACACACACAGCATTGCCACCCAACTTGGTGTCATCTGCAAGCTGACTGACAGTGCACCCGCTTCCCTCACCCAGATCATTGATAAGAATATTAAAAAGGACTGGCCCCAGTGCTGAGCCCTGGGGAACACCATAGGTGACCAGCCACCAGCTGCATGTAACTCCAGTTACCACCATTCTCTGGGCTTGGCCATCCAGACAGATTTTATCCAGGAAACAGTGCACCTGTTCAAGCCATGACAGTTTCCCTCGGAGAATGCCGTGGGAAACAGTGTCAGAGGCTTTATTAAAGTCCAGGTAAACAACATCCACAGCCTTTCTCTCATCCACCAAATGGGTCATCCTGTCATAGGAGAACAGGCTGGTCAAGCAGGACCTGCCTTTCAGGAACCAGTGCAGGCCGGGCCTGATTCCTTGGCTATTCCACATATGCTGCAGGATGGCACTCAAGATGATCTGCTCCATGACCTTCCCCAGCACTGAAGAGAGGCTGAAAGTCCTGTAGTTCCCCAGATCCTCCTTCCAGCCCTTCTTGCAGATGGGTGTCACATTTGCTTACCTCCAGTCAACTGGGACCTCTCCAGTTATCTAGGACTGATGACATATGATGGAAAGTGGCTCAGTGAGCACTTCCACCAGCCCTCTCGGTACCCCTGAGTGGATCCCATCTGACCCCATAGACTTGTGCAGGCCTAAGAGGTGTAGCAGGTTGTCCATTTCCCCTTGGATTATGACAGCTTCATATGATAATCCTTTCTAGAAGCAATGAACACTTCCTAAAACCCACATTCAGCCATTAACTGACATCACCATCAGGAGGAAAGAATGAGGCATCAGGAAACACTGAAACGGATCAGCTTTTGGCAGAACAGCAACATCTTTCATTGGCAATAAAAGAACTTTGCAAAAGTTTCTATAAGAAGCACCTTAACTTGCAACTCCTGTTGCCTTCTCATCTCTCCTTTTAGGTGGCTGTGGGGTGGCAACAGTTGATTCAGCACAGGTTCCAATTAGAGGAATGGAAACCTGCAGACACCTGGAAATGTTCAGTTGAAAAAACATTAAACACATTTTTTTGAAAATCAACTACCTTTGTTTCTCAACTACAAAACCTATTCCTAATGTGTCTCAAAAAAAGGAACGACAAGTATTGGGCAACAGAGTACAGAACATATTTAATAAGCTTCCATGCAAGCTCCATCAGCTACTTCATTCCTGCAACAACAATTTAGAAAGACAGCTTAACTAATAATTTATTTAAGGAACAAATTTAACTAATTACTCAAAGGAACAAGTATTTGTAACTTAAAAAAAAATATTTTTATTTATTAGATTTAGAAGCTTAGATAACTTGTTCTCAAAGTTGATACTCAACAGGTTCTTTTGGTGGCACCGGAGAATTTTAGAGATGCAAGACAATTTCACTGTCCCTTAACAACCTGTGTCAACCACGTTCTACTTTGTAAGTTTACTTTTTTTGATGTGGTGATAAATGAACTGAGTGTACTTGTATCCCCTCCTTTTTAGATTCTGAGCTCACTGACACATACCCATCAAAAGATAGTAAATCTACAAGGAGAACCAAAGCCCTGGACTATCACACTTCAGGAACAAACTAGCAAACAGCATGTGCTGATCATCTTCCTTCAAGTTGGCTCGACCACACAATCATGGAATAGGCAAAGCTGGAAGAGACCACAGTGATACCTCTTCAACCTTTACTTGTTAACAGCAAAGATCTCCTTATGCTTTTAATCCAATTTCTTCTAGTGAAATACATTCTGTAGATAGGTCTTAGAGAGCAGGCCCAGGGTTCCTGCATGTCATTTGCAAATTAGAGTCCATTCAAACCCAAGCTTTTATCTTACTGTTTCAATAACATCATGGAAGTATCATCTAGATAAAATGCAAATGAACTTTCCTTCATAGCAGTAATGAATATCATCATAGCTACTTTTGTGCTGCATGAATTTCACTTTGAGTTTTTAGTAGAGCAATTATAGTCACAGGAAGTGAATTATCCCAATCTCTATCGTTTAAGGCATGATGGCTTTAGTTACGATAGAAATTACTTCTTTTAATGGGATATTACAGTAAACACATGCTGCTAGATTTTACGTTTCAGGGTGTTCTTGATATGATTAAAGTGTTTTAATCTTTTATCAAAATGAAGTGATTGCCATTTCACCCCCTCTCATACAAAGCAGCATCTCTGTCAGACAAATTTAAGCTTTTGTTAATCTCATATAAACTCATAACAACTCTGCCTATTCTCCACAACCTTTGCAACACTAGGGATGGGCCCATAATCCAAGCTTGCAAGAAAAGTAAAATACTTACTACAGATTTGTATCAGGACTCAGTAATAAAAGAAATATCTAGAGCTGTGCTGGCACTCTTGTTAACTCCAGTTTCAGTGGGCAGTGCTTATTTTGAGAAGCTAGGGTCTCTCTCCCCAGGTTATTACCTGGGAGCAGCACCTCGCTACAACCTCCATTCAGGTAGTTTTAGAGAGCAATAAGGTCTCCTCTAAACCTCCTTTTCTCCAGGCTAAACAACTCCAGCTCCCTCAGCTATTCCTCATAGGATTTCTGCTCTACGTGCTTCACCAGCTTTGTTGCCCTTCTTTGCTCCAGCAATTGATAGAGGGACAGTTCAGCCACTAAACATGTGAAAAGAGCACAACAAACAAAGGGCTAAGTTCCTCCATAATAAGGTTAAAGCAGTTGGTAAACAAGACATCAGTGCAGAAAAATTATCAACAGAGCAATTCAGTAAGTGATGTGAGTGCAATAGAGAAGTCTCTTCTGATGGTTTTGTTGCAAATTCGTGTGTTGATGGAATGGGCCAAACAAGCAGCATGGATATTGCTTGTTTTAATAGTTTGCTACAGTGAAGTGTTACTTTGCTAGAGGCAAAAAGAACTGAAGAGAAAGAATTAAAAATAAATAGGCCAGAACAAAGCGTATTTTCAATTTCAGTTGCAAAACCAATGTAGCAACAACTTTCTCTTCTTTTAGTATGAAAAATAATTATGGCATATTGCAACGTCACCAAGGTAAAACAAAGACTGAACTCAAGAGTGTTTGGTGCTTGCTTTTTTCATCATTTGAAGAGAAAATTGTTTGCTCTACTGAGAAGTTTCTTTACGTGTAGTAATATGAAAGTAGAAAAACAGTGTATAAATCTGATATGCTCAATCTCTATATTTGAGTTTCCACTGAAATAAAATAATCTTCACAACTAATTGAACACTTAAAGATGTCTCAAAAATAAGTCTTACACTTGCTTCTCTTGCTTTTAGTCACTACAATTTTATTTACACATGGTTTAGCATTTGTTCCAAAGTGACTGTGAGTAGGCTCCAAAAAGCAGTAGTTAAGGTCATGAAGGTCAAATAAAATTCAAGTATCAGACAAATAGATCTACTGATCATAATAAATGCATTTTCTCTTTTGTTCCTGAAGACCCCAGACACTGTAAACAAACCTTCAGGCAAAACAACCTAGGGGTTAACCTGTAATGCTGTTAAGGGTCTGGCAGCCTTTAAGAGAAAAAGAAAAAAAGTTTTATTGCAATTTCCTGGTTTTACTTCTTGCCAGGTCTATTAAAGACAATTGGAGTTTTTTCTTCTCTCCACTGCAATATTAACACATCAGTTCTCAGCTGTAATTTCATAGGCTGGAATAAACTATCTCTACTCTTCACTTCTCCCCTGGAAATCACATACTTTACACGTTTTTCTGAATAATATTTCCTCTTTAGAGATGAGGAGTTCAGTGATGTGAAGGAGTCAATTTCAGAAGTGGGACTTGACACTCATAACTTTTGCTTACCAATGTCATCCACGTCATCCACATCAGCTCTGTAAGCTCTTGAAATGAGACATTCACCAGCTAAGAATTAAAAAAATGGCATAGAGGAAAAAAAGAGCATAAAAGTACATATCAAGATTTATATAAATATACTAATTTTTATAGGTTAGGATAAATTATCTTTTAATTTCTCCTTTGAAAATCACATACTCCAGACCCTGAGCATTCTTATTTCTTTATTCTGTCTTCTCTCTTAAAGTGCCCAAAATGGGGCAGAATAATTCAGAGTGTTTACCAAGGCTGAACAGAGCAAAAACCTTACTACACGTGCCACATGCCTGCAGACGATGCTCCTTTTTATACAGCCCAATATAAGTTGATTTTCATCAAAAGAGCTTGACAACATTGAATTGTGATCAGCTGCAACCTGTGCTCCTTTCAGATCAGGTAGAGTTAATTTTCTTCACTGTGGCTGGTATGAGGCTGTTGTTTTGGATTTGTGCTGAACACGGGGTTTATAACACAGAGATGTTTTTGTTATTGCTGAGCAGGGCTTATACAGAGCCAAGGTCTTTTCTGTTTTTCCATGCAGTCAAGAAAGTTGGGGGTGCATGGGACAACTTCTGCAAACTATCAAGCTCCCTTGAAATTTGAAACAGTCCCTTCAGCATCCCAGCAGATGCCCTCAACTCTGTCACAAACATCCATATCGTTAACAAACTAACTACTGATGTCTTCAGACAGATAAGCCTCAGGACTACACAGTAATTCCCTGCAAAAGTGGAATACTGAAAAATATTCTGGATACAATCTGCAAACAAATTTTGAAACGAACTTGTTCCTGTTGTCTGAGCCATTCTTCCCATGTCTAACTAGTGAATGTCCCATTTCAAGAGCTCACTAGAGTAGACGGCATGAAATATTTCTTTTCATACCTACACCAAAAATTGGTAAGCAAAATCAGGAGACTCAATCCCACCTCTGAACTTCTCATTTTTAAAAAGAAAGCATTGCTTTACTCAGAATGGAAATGTTCTGCTTTCTCTGTTAGCTGAGTTTTTATTAGATTTACTTAAACACTCAGATTCCCCCAGCTGACCCTACCCACTTTTTAAAGTTTGAATTCTGAGTTTCCAAGGGAACTGGAGGGCTGATAAGGTCAGTCCAACTTCATAACCTTAAACACACAAACCAATTTATATATAAGTCAGGTCACAGGAGGTGTCAAATGATACCATTCAAAAGGTTTCGAGCACAGAGCATGTGACATTAGAACATATAGAAGAGGATCCAAACAGAACTCCATTTTAAGAAACGTGTCTACTAAGTACAGCATTCATTAAAACACTACAAAAGTACTCCACTGTAAAATGAGTATTTTAGCTCTTCGAACTGTAAATGGTTTTGGTTTATGCATAGTACTTTCCCGAAACATGAAATACTTAGTTTGACTTCAGTTGATCTTCAGGTCACTTAAATCCAGAAACTTGGAAGATAAATATATACTTAACTCCTGGTCTCATCAGAAGCCATTAATGTGAGTAAACACACTTGGAAGTCTGAGCCTTGGTGTCTCTGATTCTCAAATCCCCATCTTTCAAATCAGTGACAACTTTTCCTCACTATTCCCCATCATATGAGGGCAAACTATTTAGATAAGATGATCACAGAGACTTAGCAACTGCATGGGTTTGATTTTTTAATTTTCTTTTATAGATTTCAATATTCTTAAAATGTTTGTTCTTCCTCTAGTACCTTTTCATGCAATGAAAGACACGTTTGTACACCTCTGTTTCTGAAAGTATTGCTCTTAATGCTGGCACAAGTGCAGCAGAAACAACAGTAATCAATTTGATTTGGCCTTATGAAACAAGTGTCATTTTGATAAATGATCCTAATTAAGTTGATATTTCAGGTAGAAAGTGTATTGAGTTAATGCATTGGCATCTCTCTAGTTATAGTCAGACAAGTACAGATGTTGCAATAAAGCAGCAGTAGTACATTATTAACTTTGCAAGTCACTCAGTCTGCATTTACCAAGTTTGATCAAAGACACACAACTCAGCAATTGAAAGAAAATGCTGATTTTAAGTTTTAATTATTCAGCAACATACACAACTAGTAGTTCCAGGAAGTTTCAAAGCTATAGGTCATTCCTTGATGATCACCCTCCAGCATGGAAATGATTAATTAGTGTAGAGGCAACGCAGTTGTTTATAAAATCTTGCTCAAACACCAAAAGACAAAACCTGTGTTTCTTCTCTTTTACATAAATCTAATTACCGAATGTCCTGTTAAGGCTAAAAGACACCATACATTTACATAAACCTAATTACCAAATGTCCTGTTAAGGTTAAAAGACATCATACATTTACATAAATCTAATTACAAGATGTCTTGTTAAAGCTAAAAGACATCATATGTTTATGCAGTGCTTTCTTATGCTGTGCAAGTCTTTGATAAGGTTGGCAAATACAAGTTTAGTTTCCATTTAGCAACTGTAACAGATAAAACAAACACTACTCATCTGCTCTGAAGTCAAAGCAGTCTTACATTTTCCCCACTTTTCTACTGAGTAGCTCTAAACCAATTTATTGCTCTTATCAATTCGTACAGACTTGCAGCTTCCCAGTGAACCACAACTCTCTTGCAGTAGGGGAGAGCTTTGCCACCCGGCTCTCCCATGGAGTGTCGGCTTGCAGCTCAAGCACCAGCACAAGCAGGTGTGATGAAGCCAGGTAGCTACAAGCCCACAAGCACCAGCGGGATGCCATGCAACTCTGTCACTGCAAGTCTGTGGCCCTCCAACACAGGCTGGAGCTTACTTCTGAGGTGACAGCTTCTTCCTCAGACACCACAGAGCTACACATCCCCTTCTGGAATCGACAGGGAGCTGCCAGGCTGCTGTGCAGCAAGCAGCCATCAAACTTGAAGGTTCCTTCCCACTCTCAAACACATCTTCTTAGAAACATTTCCAGAAGCATAGAGACTGAAAGGGACAAACTGCTTCCTAACCACAGAAGGTTTCAAAGGAATTTGAAGAACCATGCCACAGCTCTACAGCTACTCAAACCCTTGGCCCTTTGGAAATTTTCTTCCCTTCTTTAATCAAGTTTGGCCTGCTAAAAACAAGTACATAAGGCTGAAAACACCTTCTGAGGTTTCTTATATCCAATTACCCATCTCTTCAGGGGTTTGCTCTAGCAAGACAGCCAAGAAGTGGTTTATCATATTTTCTTCAGATACACAGAAAAGTTCCCTCTGGAGAAAAAGGTTCTGTTCTTGATATCTACCTGTCAAAAATCAGTATAGTCTCCACAGGTGTTTACCCCAGAGAAATAACCTTGACATTAGATCAGTCTACTTTCATGTTGTAGACCATGAGGCAGGGGGGAGCAGTCACCATGGTTGTAACATCTTTCAGGCTGACACATCAACTAAGACAGTCTAGAAATGGATGTACCATGGGTATGACAACAGAAGAAAATTACTTCAGGCAGCATTCCTCTGTCAAATTCAGACACCTCAATACAAATACAAAAAATAATAAAAAACTGCACATCACAGAAAAATACATACCTCTATACTGTAATGAAAACATACTGGAAAAAGGGTAAACAAAAGAACAATAAATTCAGTTGACTAGAACAGTAGAATACTATTCTCTGCTCACAACATAATGGAATAATTAGGCATCATTCTAGAAAACAGGGCAAAATATACACCTATTTCCTTGATGAAATCATATAATTAGTAGCATTACCAGTCTTAAATAAAAAATTATTTATATCCACAAAATAACCATAAGAATATCAAGAAAATATCAAATTTAAGCATTATTTCTCTAAAAAGCAAGTTTTAATTTTCTTCAAGTTTTGCCAAAACGGTATCTAACACTGCCAAAAAATCTTGCTGGATTGATGAGGAATACGAGGAGTTAATCATTCCTCTTACTTCACAAGAGTTGTTCCAATGTGGACAGAATGTAAGGCAGCTAAATAAGTCTTAATGCTTTAAGATGATCAAGCACTAGTATTGGAGCCAAAGAGGTTGACTCACACAAGAACATAAGCAATCCCAGCAAATGACAAAGTCTCTGTGGACTCGTATCCACTCTTCACAGATCTGTTCCTGCTCACTCTTTCCATGAGAGAAGAAACTACAGAGAAAAACAATAGATGAAGCTTTGTTCAACAGCGCCAAAGCATTGCAGGTGGTACCCTATAAAGCTGCTACAGTGTTGGTAAAGTAGCGATAGGTACAAGGATTTCCAAGAGTCTCATTTACAAAGGCAGCTCTACCTGTCAACATCTCCTTACTTTGGAAAAAAAAAGTACTTTGAGATAGCTGATGTTCTCCAGGTATCAAGGATATTTCTTGGTGCTTTCCTTACCAAGACTGATCATGGTTGTACAGTTGCATCCTGCAAGAAGGAACAACCAGGTTCTGCCAGCGATAAGACTCCACTGCTGATGCAGAGCATTAAAGAACTATCACCATCAACCACAGCATTAGCTTATCAGCAAGCTAGCTTGAGTGTGCAAACACAGCTTGAGGGAAGCACGTCATGCAGAAGCTGATCTGGAGATGGCACCGATTCTACCAACCTCTCTTACAAGAAGACACCTCTAACTGTTCTGAACCTTCACTTCCCACACCAGCAGCAGGTTGCATAGTCACCTGACACACTCCTTCGCCTGGCTCTGAAACAGAGACAGTGCCAGTCTGCAGTGCCGGAGTGGTAGTCTGGCAGCAGGCAAGCAAGAGTGCTTCATCTCTGCTCAGTGCCAAGGATGTGTTACTGACAGAGCTGCCACGAGTTTCGCAGCCACCAGTTGGCTAAAACTTCAGATGAATAGTATTTTCCCCCCAAAATCACCCGCACAAGTTAAGAGTTAGAATCTCTTTTGTGAACTAGGAGAAAATATAGGTGCTGACAGCTATTTCTGACTTTCCTCTTTTCACTGAGAAAGCCCAAGAGAGACACAGAGTCCAATAAAGAAAATATATGCAGCCATCTGTGGCTATCTGTAGAGGAGTTAAAACAGTGTCTAAGACTTCAATAGCATTACGGGGTCTCATACCTGGCTTTGGTCACAACCTGGCTAACACATTTTCAAAGAATGAAAGGAAACACATCTTCTGCTGAAGAAAGAAAATGAAAAAAAAAAAAAAGAGGAAAAGAAAAGGGGTACAAGGGACACTTCCTAACATTATTTTAGCAGTAAAGCTACTGAAGACTACCACTGGGATCATGCACTACCATGCATTTGTCCTTGGATGGTACTGCAAGAGGATACCCCTGTATCGCAGCTGGGCTCAGAATCAACTGTTTTCATTGCAGGTTGGCATATATCCATTTATAACAAAGTGAAAATCCTAAGAGAAATACACAGTAAATAACTGTTTTGTTCACTACAAAAATAAAAATTACCAAGGCTATAAAGATTCAGAAGAAAAAAGTTTCTGTATCACAATCACACCTTAATCATGGATAAATCTGTTTTGAATATTCCTTTATACATGCTGTACACATAAAAGGGACAGAGTTCAACAATAATAACATTCAATGCTTAAACAATCCAATATTTATTTTAGTAATGTTGCTATTCTGTTTAATCACTTTGCAATGAACAGCTTTTCCACTCAGAACAGTTTCTAAAAAGAGGATATTACTCCCCCTAGACTAAACTTTCTTCTGAATTTTTTTTCCCTACCACAGATAGCTAAATATTCCTCTATTACTAACTTGGAAGCAAGAATATGTAAAAGTTGCAATTCATTTTACTGCACCATCTTGTGGTTAATAGGAGCAGCCACAACTAGGATGATCCACAACAGTGTTGTCAGGTGTTGACAAGACCTCTGTGCTGCCCCATGCTTTTAGGATTTAAACTGATTCTTTCACAGCACACCATGGAAAGCTATCAATCTTATTCCCTCAGCCAGGTTACAACAGATGGCAGAAAATTATGAAATTTCTTAGTTATTGAGAGTTTATTTGGCTATGCAGCAAGCTTTAAACATCCACAATCATCCAGCCTTGTCATCTTGCTTTCTTGGCTCTGGATTTTACCCTTTCCTTGATCATGGTCCCTACAGACAGCTGTACATAACAAATACAACAAAACCCCAAAAAAGTTCAGGCATACAAGACAACAATGGCACGTAGCATCAGAAAGTGGTGTGCCACTTTACACAGACACTCAGGACTGACATGGCAAAGCAGAGGTCCTAGTTTGAAAAACTTAATGCGCAACAGCTCCTTTTATATTCACTTCATAGAGAAAAACAGAAGGCATTTGTAAATAGCCACAGACCCTGGCTAAGACTGACTACAGTGATTATATCCTATTCTAGAAACTCCTGTGCTTGTAAAGGAGACAAAGACAATTTTCATACAGGTACTATGAGCACAAACACATATTAAAAATCACTCCAGCAATTTTTATTGTTTGCCAGTATTCTTAGGCCAAACTGAAAATTCAAGACAAGCAGAAGTCTTGTAGCTGCATTTATAAATGTCTTAATGCTGCTCTTGAAAGTACATAGAATGTAAACTACATGGAGTTGTTAAAGTGAATAGTTATTTTACTATATAGGGCAGTCAGGAACAAAACCTTCCTACAAGGATGAGGTTTTGATGACTATTAATGAATATTCAAACAGTTAATATTTAGAAGGTATTAAGGGTTTGCAACTAAATGACAAAAAGCTACACTGTTTAGTATTTTTCAATAAAATCACTTTCAAAAACTTTACACAATCTCAACAAATTATTAACATCCAAAGACTAGAAAGCTATTACCTCATACCTAACAGTTAATTTAAAACATTCTCATCTCCTTCAAAAGCATTAGCCATCAAAATATTTATGCACAAGCTGTTATAAAGGCCACTTTACTAAAACTAGACAGTTTTTCTATTTAACAGTGACAAATGAAGCAGATACTGGTATAAATGGAGAAAAGTACTTACAAAAACACAAGGGAAAAGAAGGGAGCACCCTCACTACTGATGATATAAATGAAGACCCCTTAATAGGCTAGGTTTAAACAGCACAGTCATTCATTGAAAAGTTACTAAGACAGTACATCTGTATAAGTAACTTTAAGTGTACTGGGACTGATTCAGCACCACTTAAAGCCATCAAAGCAATTACTGGCTCTAGTGGGTTGATGCTGGCTGGATGCCAGGCACCCACCAAAGCCTCTCTATCACTCTGCCTCTGCAACTGGACAGAAAGAAAAAATATAACAAAGGGTCCATCAGTTGAGAGAAGGACTGGAAGAGATCACTCACCAAATAACATCACAGGCAAAACAGACTCAACTTAGAGATATTAATTGAATTTACCACTAAAAAAATCAGAGCAGGATAATGAGAAATAAGACCTCAAAAAACACCTTTCCCCACCCCTCCCTCCTTTCTAGCCCTACCTCCCTTCCTCTCAGTGGTTTAGGGAGATGGGAAACAGGAGTTATGGTCAGTTCATCACACGTTGTTCCTGCTGCTGTTCAAGGAGAAGAGTCCTTCCCCTGCTCCAGCGTGGCATTCCTCCCATAGGAGATAGTTCTCCATGAACTTCTCCAGTGTGAGTCCACCCCATGGGCAACCGTTCTCCAGAAACTGCTGCAATGTGGGTCACTCTTCCACGGGTGCAGTCCTTCAGGAACAGGCTGCTCCAGCATGGGTCCCCCATAGGGTCACAATTCCTACCAGGAAACCTGCTCCAGCTTGGGCTCCTCTCTGCACGTGTCTGCAGGTCCCTGCCAGGACCCTGCTCCAGCATGGGCCTCCCCTGGGGTCACAGCCTCCTCTCAGGCATCCACCTGCTCCAATGTGGGTCTCCTCCATGGGCTGCAAGTGGATCTCTGCATCCCCATGGATCTCCACGGGCTGAACGGGCACAGCTGCTTCACCATGGCCTTCAACACAGGCTGCACAGGAATCCCAGCTCCAGTGCCTGGAGCAGCTCCTGTCCCTCCTCCACTGACCTTGGTGCCTGCAGAGTTGTTCCTCTCACATATTCTCACTCTGCTCTTCTCTGGCTGCAATTACATCTGCATAATAATTTTTTTCCCTTCTTAAATATGTTATCACAGAGGTGTTACCACCCTTCCTGATTTGCCCAGCCTTGGCTATCAGCACATCTGTCCTGGAGCCATCCAGCATTGGCTCTGCTGGATGTGGAGGAAGTTTTTGGCAGGTTCTCACAGAAGCCACCCCTGCAGTCCCCCCATTACCAAAACCTGGCCATGCAAACCCAATACATCAGTGGTTAAACCAGTATAATAAGCTCTCATTTAAGCAACAAATGCAAATGAAAGAGAAATGAACCCTCTTAAAACTAGGCAGACTTTTTTTCTCCCCAAACACATCAGCCAATTAACAAATGCTGTTCCAACACAGTATTGTTGTGCCACAAAAATCTCAGTATCTCTCCTTCAGTCTACGGACATCCCAATCAGCTTTTATCCCATAGGCCCTCTGCCCGCAATTACTTTACCTACAATATTCAAATTAATGAACTGAAACCTTTCATTATTCTATTGTGTTCATGCTCTGCACAAGATTAAGATGATGGGGCTTGTTCAGAAACAATACTTCTGTTTAGCTGTAAACATCAGTAGCGCCCGCAAAAGGTACTGTCCAGACCCATATCAAAGGCATTTAGCACCTTCCTGCACAGATACCCTGACAGTTGTTGAGCAAAAAGCAACCATCACTGCTCCCCGATGAGCTAATTTGCATCATAAAACAAGCCTGTATCTTAGGTATTTCTTCTTAGAGTTTACATCAGCATCCTTGATGTTGTATTAAAATGCTTCTACTGTCCAATCTGGAAAAAGCCAAAGGGAATAAATTCGTATCTAAAAATGTATAATATTTTTTTTAACTACCAATCGAAAATTACATTAAATATATTAAAGCCTATGTCAGAGGCTAACCTAACTAAAATCTGTTCTACAAAGCTAAAAGCTTGCTGCTGGAAATGCAGCACATCTTCTAATAAAATTCTGAAATTGCACCAGTGTCTGACACACATGGAACTACAAATTCCCAACGTGTTAACCCGGTTTTGCCAGTACCATCCTGTTCTGCAGAATAAGAGGAGGATTTTTTTTCATTTTAGTTTGTTTAACTGGTTCCATTCATTACCTAGATCCTTTGCAGTCAGGTGTCTGACAGGGAGCTAAAGAGGCAGGAAAACTTTGTGCTCCTTCACGTGAAGAATGAGCATTTTGAGGTGACAACACCTACACATAGATCCCACATATACAGCAGTATGAAAATGTGTCTGATGAGAAACAATGGGTAGTGTAGTTTTAAAGAAGCTTTTGAAAGATGAGGTAAAAGCAATTTCACCAACAAATAGAAGAAAAACCTGCAGAGTTCTCAGTGCTCTATTAGCAGGCAGCATTACAGATATAATACAAGAAAATAGTTTTTAAAAAGTAAAAGGTTTACCAAACACAAATACAGGGCAGAGAAAAACATAAGTCTTTCTTTTCAAAAACATATGCAGCTTCATAAGAGCCAAAAAAAGAGAAGGCAGGTTTATGTGGGAGGAATGCTACATGACATACCCTAATAAGATGGATAGAAATGCACTTCTCTATTTGTTATCTTTTCCTACAAGGGTAAACCGATGAGGGCTTGGTATCATTCACTAATAAAAAATGTATGTGCAATTTTATATCTTAACATATTTCTATTTAGGTTCAGACCACCATTTAGCTGTGATGAGCACTGCATATATTTCACATTCAAGTGAACCGCACAATTAATAAGACAATGTAATTTTACAGCAGCTTCTCAATTTAATAAATCCATATTAGGTTCCAATATGGAAGTAAAGATAAGATCTGTTACTTCGACTGCTATCTTAGAAATACAATTAAAGCCTAATTTGTTAAAAAGCATTTTAAGGTACACATACAACCAGGATCTGATTGGTATGCAATTAAACAAATTAGATTTTCAGAATAGTAGTATAACTCCAACTGTTAGGTAACGCATTTAACATATGAACAGCATTCCAGAAAAATCAAACCTTGTGCCGGCATTTCCCAACGTCATAAAGAACATCTAAATGTCATTTTACTTGCACCAATTAAAAGCCTTAGTTGATCAAAGTGGCAATATTATGTCCCTTGCTGGCTCATTTTTGTCATCTGTTTGCAGAAGATCCTTAAACAATACCTGATAAACACTTTGCCTTACTCTTCCAGGATCTGGATTAGGATCAAGAACACTGCCAAACATCTGAGGAGAAGTAAGAGGGGGGCAAAAAGTGGAACCAGATATCTAGAATAAGCCATTAGAATTATCTTACATCATGATCCATATTGGGTTGGATTTATTATTTTTGCTCCTTTTTTGTAATATACTGTATTCTATTTTTGGTACTGCAAGTCCTACTTAAGATGAGCAAAATACCTAAACAAAACTCATTAAATGAATGCTCAAGACTACTGAATAGAAAGTTCAGAGTTACTTTCATAAAAGAAGTCTGTGCTTTCTTATTACCACATATAGATGCACAAACTTGTTCCTGCCACTCTTGATCCTCCCTACCACCCCCTACATACAGATTAGCATATCTGGAAAGGAACGCGGCACACGTGTGGGAGAGGAGAGAGTCTAGATTCCAAGTAGTAACTATACTGAATTAAAACTCAAGCTACTTCAGGATTGTCATGCTTTATGACATAAAAACTTTCATTATCAAAGAATCTGATGTGGATCTCTGTTTTGCTATGAATTTCATGATTCCTCTTTCTTGAATTTTGAGTACTTATGCTATATACAGGGCTTACAATGAAAGCCAACAATAAACACATGGTAATAAGTTTAGAAGAGTCACTGTCCAGAAATGAATTATGAAAATAAAAGTATATGCACACTATATCAGAATTCATATTAATCTTAACTATCTCCAGAAAGCAACTATCAAGACAAATGACATTCAAATGGGCAAGACATTCCTACTCCTTAATTATTTCTGACAGTACTGAAGGCTTCTTGGAGTGAAAATTTAAGCTTTTTATAGCCTATTAAAGATTATAAATTCACAGTTATCAAATAAGAAAAGGGGCTTCAGTTGCCATATGAATGGCTCAATCAAACTGAAAGTGCAGTTGCTGTTTAAAACAAACTTGATCAAGACAAACAAAAATAAAGGACTGGAGAAAAACAGGGGAAGTATATATATCATTATGTATATATATCATTATGTAATTCATCAGTTTGGCCTCCTTTATAATACTATATACCACAAAGCTCTAAAAATCCTGACATCAGAATGAACTTAAATGACAGAAGATTTAATACAGAAAGACTTAAAAAAATTAGAATGGTTTCCATAAAAGTAATAGATTGTTGGTTTTGCTCTTATCTTATTAAAAAATTGTTAAGTCTCTGTGTCATGTCTGAACAGTTAATATAGACACATCTATCCTCCATGCTGAAGAGGGAACTCAATAAAATAAGCCAATAAAAAGTCAACAAAATAAGTGGCAAACAGTAAAAAACATTACATTCTGTATAAGTTTTCAGCAATGATTGCCAGTTAGTCTTTACCAAAACTCAGATGGGACTGATATTAATAGACTTAACAACAATTAATGAAATATAGATGTCCAATTGCTTCTGGCAAAAGAGTTGAGGAAAAGAAAGAGAGAGAGCATAATCATATCGCTCATTGACCCTACAGAATCCTTTGGCTTTTGTTTTGTTTTCCTGGTTTTGCTGCTTGGTTGTTTCAGGTTTTTCTCTTTTAAAGGTTTGATAGTGAAGACAGTCAGCATGACATCTAGACAGACCAGAAGATTTCACTCAGCCTGACAAATCTTATTTTTTCTGTATGCTTTTCTCCATGCTAGTGTGCGCATCTTGCCAACAATGACAATTTGCAAACATCCATAAACCAAGCTGCATGCGAGAGACTTCAAATTCGAAAAATTCAAATTACTAAAACTGTAAGCTGTCCAGCAAGTCTGCTTTGTACATCACCAAATCAGAAAATAATTTTGGTTGGACGGGACTCTGGAGATCTCCTATATCCAAACACCTGCCCAAGGCTGGTCCAGTCAGATGGCACTGGGCAGTGTCCACTCATGAACATTTCCAAGCATAGAGAGTCCATCACTGAATGAGACATCACAGTCCAATATTTTGGCCATCCATGTGGGTAAAAAAAACCCCAAGCCCTAAGGTTCCTACTCCCCAGACACATAATTTCACATGCCTCCCCAGCTGCCAAGCAATTCCAGAGGTCGCCAAGGCCCTGTGCTAGTCACCCACAGGGAGGCACCCCAGCGGGTCATGGACAAGGTGACCCACCAGCAGGCAGCACCACGGTTGAGGCTGTCTTGGAACCACAGTTGCCTCGAAGGCTCTCAACTCCTGCTTCCCCATCTTGCCAACCGTGAGACCTCCCTGAATGCCTGAGAGCTATGGTTACCCACAAACACTCCACACTCGACCTCTCCACCTGCCCTTGAAACCCTCCTCCAGATTACCAGCAGCTCCAGGGTGCAGGCCTCCCAGACACCCTCAGCCACCTTCCCTTCTTGCCAACCTACAGGCCCACCCAAAAGATTCACCACTTACTTGACCGGCACCATGGGGACAAAGTGCCCCTGTATCCCCTCCAAGGCCAACTCAGCACCTCAAGTCCACTGCTCAGCACACCCAAATGCTTCGTACATGTCCTGGGAATATTTTGTTTTTCACTGAGGTAGCAATTTTGCAATACAATGATTGTACACAGTAACAACAGCAACACCTACGCAGTACAGCTGAGAAGCATCTTCCATGGTCAGAGCTCTGCTGGCAGTGACGAAACCCAGAGAAAATCTCAAGTTGTTTCAAAAAGCTGATGGAGAAGACAAAATGTATTCACATATCATGGCCCAGGCAGGAACATAAAGGGGATGAAGAGCACAGGAATATGAGCCAACACTGCATGGAGAGCAAACAAAAATAAAATGTACCTCTTGCTTACAAGAGATATATTACTTACAAGCATATATTTCATCAGACCATTTTATTAGCCAGGAAAGTCCAAAAGTCCACAGGATCAACCCTTTCCTAATAGCTATGAGAAGACTGGGGGTTTTTCGGTGTCCCACTCAAGCACTGCCTCTAGACAGCACAGTTTTCTATTTCGAATATCAACTACCAGTCTTCAGTCTGGTAGGCTTTTCAAATCCCATGACTGAGTGGAGGGATTGATGCTTGGGTGGGTGGGAGATACACAGAGACAGAAGTAGCAAGGAAGCAACTGAACTAAAACAGGAAATATGAGGTAGGAACATGACACAGAACAACAGAAAAAACCCAAGTAAGAAGAGCAGAACAGAAACACAGAAAACCAGGGAAGAAGTTCTGCAAATTGCAACCAGGAAGAAAAAGAGAAGATAAAAAAAAGTAGAGACAAAATCCCACTAAATAACAAAGAAGAAACAGCAAACAATCTTTGGGTATAAAGAAAATCAGACATTATCCTGGTTCCAAAGTTGATTTATACTGCCACCTATTAAGCACAATGCTCCAAAACCAACATAGCCTTTACATTTTCTGGGATAACAGAGTGTAATCTTCTTTTTCCCTTGGTATTTTGAATCTGTTTCTTCTTCGTGAAGGAAAAGATTAGTCAGAAATGTTCAAGGATGGGAGATTTCTCTAATGCTTTTTGACTCCTTAGGGCTGTATGTCTGGTGTTTCCATATGCATGCTTCTCCCCTGCTGGCAAACATCACCTGTGAAAACTGGAGAGTCCTAACTGCAGATTGTGATGGCAAATCCCAAACCATGACAGAGGCAAAATTTCTTATCAAACATGATCCAAGCATGATTAAAGCTGTGACTGTGTGTGATATTTCTACAGCTGCTAAACTCAACTGATTGATTGTAACCCACAGCACTAATCAAGCTGGCAGAAGAACCAGCAGTCTCAGCCCTCCTAGCCCCAGTTGATATCCTCAAGCTGTCTTTCTTCCCATATATGCAGCTGCACAAACATAAATATAGCTAATTTGAATTGAGACAGATTTCCAAAACAATTCAATTTACAGCTACGTGAGCTCTGGGGTTGAGGAAGGCCAGGGAAGGAGAAACAAGCATTGGCACAGTAACTGAGAAAAGGGAGAAGTTACTTTTGTGAAAGTGCTAGTTTATCCTGGCTGGAAGTCTTCTGCTGTAGTTTCACACCCATTTTAAAGCAGCTCATAAGACTACCTTCTATGTGAATGCCTGCAAGATCTCCTCGAAGAGAGTCAAGATGCAATGTGCTTAACCACAGCACAACTACTTTTTAAAGTTAAAATACAAAGACATCTAGTACCATGTACCTGGTCCCATAATAACCCCCTAATCAGTTTCCTTAATTTTAAACATTTTAGAAACAAAGAAATAACCTTTCTTTTGCAAGACCACATTTCCAGAAGCAGCTGTATTGGTCCTGCATCCAGTCACTGTCAAACTCTCCATATTGCCATGAAGTGGGTGATTCCCTCCCAGCTGTGTGACTACGGGGTTTGAACAAAGAAACAAAACATTGCCTTTTCCTTCCCACATTTACTAGTGCCTCGAACTTATGCTAAGTATCCACGGTGTGTTTGTCCTGTGGTGTCATCACCACAGGCTACCACAAATGAGAAAAGAGTTAACAGGTACAGTCACACTGACATTTACTGCACCATGGAACCAGTCCACCAAAACATTTTACAGCCAGAGGTAAACATAATTAAACTACACCATTCCAAAGTATTATTTGATCTAACATCCCAATATATGAAGACACTTCAGGATAAAACCAGAAAAACTTCTCCTGGGATGGATATTTTATTATAGAACAGGCCAATCAGTAAGATCTTCCCAAAGACTCCTCTAAAAGCATCTTTAACATTTCAAGGATCTGAATTAACACCTTGTAGAACTAAAGTATTAATTAGACAACATTTTGAGAGACGTTGACTACTGTAATAAACTGCTGTGGGCATGAAGAGCTTTGATTAATCTTACTCTCCATATGATTATACATAACATTAATTTATAATATCCTTCAAATAAAAGCCTGCCACATTTCAATAATCCTCCAACTAAACATTTTTAAATGGCATATAATTTTTTTCAGAGTTATACATGACAGATTCAGAGCAGATATTAAAACATTTTATCACAAAAAATAAGCTTTACTGTTCTGCTACACATAAGGAATTCTTACCATATGACTCAAACAAATCTTTGGTTTTCTATAACAATTTTTCTACTATTCTAGCTTAAAGAAAGTAATGCTGTAATTCACCAGAAAAAATACTTTATTAGTCTGGGGGTTAAGTATATTTTAATTTTTAATCAATATGGTAGAGAGGGGAGGTTTAGGTTCATTTGGGGGATTGTTTTGTTTTATTATGATTGGGGAGCCAATTCTTACCACTTTCTATAATTTTTCAAGATATTATACTAAATTGGACACAGAAGAACACCGGCCAGTACATTCACACAAATCAGCACATGTACCACACATGACTAGATATGAAAAATCCTCATAGAATGCATCTCCATACACAAGTGAATGTTACAAAAATAATTCACTGCACACCAAAAAAGTTCAGAGGTAGCCACAGGCACTAGAACAACCCAAAGGAACTAGTTACTCTCAAGAAATACAATAAATTCTAAACTTATAACAAGAAGATTCCTGACTGGGAATTTTTGGGCTGATGATCTAAAGAGGACCCTCCAACCTAGACCACATAACCATTGAATGGTTTGGGTCGGAAGGGACCCCTGAGGATCAGCTAATCCACCCACCCTCCCTGCCATGGGCAGGCACATCTTTTCCCAGACCAGGTTGCTCAGAGCCCAAGATCATTCTGTAACACAATGAAACACCCACATAAGGCCTCGAAAAGCAAACTACAGAATGAAGAAACATAAGAAAATTACACTGTGTAGAGCAGACAAAATTGCAGAGTATAGTCATATGCTTATAAATGCTTAAACATTCATATATCCAAAATAAAAATCAAAATTTTAAAATAACAGATTGTATAGAGACCAATGTGACGGTTCTATTTGCAACTTTCTTTCTCCATTAGTTACATTGTACACAGATTACATTACAGTTTGGCTAACATTTTAATAATGTATTCACAGAAGGACCAACTTCATATAATAATTTCAATTACTTACCTGCTTTGAAGTGTAAGAAAAGGCACTGACCAACCATTCACAACACTGGCAATCAGAATCAGCTTTTTGTACCCATAACTTCTAAAGAGTTCCAAAGTCATTTTAATATCATACTAAATTAAAAGCATTCAAAAAAACCCACTAGCTCCAATTTTGTTTCAGCCTTCAGCAAGCTACTCATGCGACAGAAATACAACAGCTACATAAGACAGATAAAGCAGACAGAACATTTGGAATACCTTCTGAGCCTTAATTCCAAAAGCATTTTTTAAATATAAAACTGTTCCCACTGTATTGCCCACTGAGTCAATTCACTTTCCAAGATGTTTTTTAAAAAAACTATTCCATTCAGTAATGCCAATTCCACCAGAAATGGACTTCAATACTGATACAAAGCTGACTCCTAATACAATAATCTCCTATTTTCATTTTAATTTATAACATAGCAGTGTCTAAATTGTAGCAAAGGCAAAACACATACCGGTGTCTTTCTTTTCCGCAAGTACAGTATGAAGACTGACCTTATATCTATCCAGAAGATTATTCTGTCAAATTGCCTTCCCATGCATTTTATATAAAGAAAGTCCCTCTTAAATAGTTTCATATATCTAAATTTTTGAAATAACAATGATGATAAAGTAAGAATTGGTGGCCTTATTGGAGATTCAGTAACTAGAGATACAGCTTGGGCTACGCAGGTGTGTAGGAAAACAATGCAAATGTGGGTTGTGGATAATAATGCCTTCCCCGAAAACTCAGCATTCAATGATTTTGCCAGAGAAGTGCCTCAAATACTTCTGGCACCTTTGAATAGCCCTGGATCAATTTTCTTTCCATGACTTTGTCTAGTTGCGTTCAGAGGTTGGTTTCAAAAGGAGAAAAGCCTAAGATAAATAACTTACTCCTTTACAACCCCAAGAAATTTTTTAAAGCCACAGAAAGCATACTAAGAATACTGAAAGAGGCATTTCCTTCTCTTTAAGTTACACTGAAGTCTCCACGAAAACTCCAGGGAAGTTTACAGCCGGAGAATTTGTTTTAAAGAAGCTAAGGGTTACTCCTCTGTCAGATGTACTTGTAGAGCACACACAATTTGAAGTGTTGTGATAACACTAAAAGTATTTTCTGCAATACAAATATGAAAATGTTTTTATCCCATGATAAGCCTTTCCATAATAATTACATATTCTCATAGGAATAATAAAAAGTTACAAATACAAGATAACAATGTTGTAAGTGATTACTAGCAACATTTTCATCAGACAAGAAATAAACTGTATGCTGTTATTCACACAACTCCTAATCAAAGACAAGAACCTCTTAAGAACTGCCAAAAAGAAAACACTCTTGCTGGTGAAGTATAAAATTAAGAAATACAACCTAAGTCTTTAAAATGCAAAGGAGCCAGGAGATGAAGATTTTCTGTTCATTATATATGACAACATATTATCTTTCAAGCACAACCAAGCCCTCAAAAGACATACCATATCAGCTTTGAAAAGGCTGTGGAGAGTGCACTGATTTTTGCATTTTTCTTCACTCTTTCAAAGAGCATCCTCTTAGTACATCTGCACCACAATAGGCAACAAGGGGCTAAAACATGAGAAGTAGCAAGAGAACTAACTGCTATGTACCACAGTATGGCGAAAAGGGAGGTAACAGATAATTCACATATCTAAGAAATATTTTTCTGACTTGTCAGAACACTTAAGGCTATTAACTTCTTCTCTTTTACTTATTTTCTAGTTGTGCATGAGGTAAGATGAAAGACATTTTGGTTAAACATTTATATACAACTTGTTTCAGCTGCTGACAGCACAAAAACACAGAACTTCTAACAATGTTTGGAAGAACATTCAATCCAAAGCTACCTTTAGAGAACATCCAAACTAGGGTTAAACCCATCACCAAGGATGTAATATACACAGAGAGGTCTTTCATGCAAGATACAGATCAGATATTTACTAAAGTATCCATTTGCAATGTTTATTCATTTATTCCAACATTGATTACTTTCATTCCCTTAAGTAGTTAGCGGCATTTTTAATAGCATACAATAAAACCTGGCAAGGAGCGCACAAGAAGTTACGTCTAGAACAAGAGGTTCACACTTCTGATTTGAAAATGAAAAATTGATAGGAACCTCTTTTAACTCCAGGTTATAATAATTTGGGCCCAAACAGCTTTAAGACAAGTTTCCTCAAATCACTGACTTCCTTTCAGTATTTTATTGTTAGAGGAAAAACAGGTTATACAGTATGGCTAAATGACTCCTATCATACCCCATTATCATTTACTAGTAAGTTTTGTCAAGCTTTCACCCATAAGGCTAAAACTTATCTTGCTTACTGTCCGTACAAGGCTTAGGAGATATTCTGAAGAAGAACAACAGCAGATCAACAAAATGAGACACAGATGTATAGGGAGCAGTGGAAGGGAAAAAAAATTCTGTGAAATCAGCTGTGTGCTTTTCCAAGAGAGAGATAAATTTAAAAAAACCTGCCTCTACTTTAAACACCTGAAATACTTAAGATATGAAATGGGACCTTTCATAGAAGATCACTTGGATGACAGGAATTTGCCTATGAGAACTCATGCAAACATGATAAAGTTTGAAAAATCAGAGCTGATAGATGTGAATATGCTCCAAGGCATCTAGAATTTAGCAGCATCTTTACATTTCAATTAAAGATGTATTGAAACAAAGTACCCACGAGTACACTCTGGCTTGCCAGGGCTCTTTTTTATTTTTTTTTGGTGGCTGTCACATCAGCTCCCCCTGCAGAGCTGTCAATACACCAACGCCCTCCTCCAGAGAAACACACAGTGCACTGCTTACAGTGCTGGACTTGTGACCGACGAGTCTTCTGTCTCAACCACAAAGACACAGAACCTGACCTGACCTATCAAAGTTTCTCACCCTACTGATATGAGAGGGGAATGCCAACATATAATCCCTCTTCACATATTTTCTACTGTAATTGTAGCTCCCAGACCTACAGAGGTCAAAGCGCCTTCACACAATGTGCTCATGACAACTTCTTACCAGCTGCCTGCTGGAAGAAGTGATCTGACTAGGGACAAAACCAGGACAAAAGAAGTTTGCTTAAATGTAAAATCAACGAGAAGCTTTATTAAGATTTCTGATATTTTAGTTCTGCCAATAAGTTTTCTCGTACACACCTAAATCTGGTCACTGCTCACCCATATTTTAGGAACATCTTCCATGATTTTCAGAGAACCCTTGCTCTAGTCACTGATTAGGAAAGATACACCCTAGGGATAAATTAGTTGAACTAGGTCAGAGATCCTGAACATGGAATGTGATGCTTTTTACTTCTCTTGCCTTCCTGTTCCTAAGTTCTTTTCATTACCCACCTTTTCTTCTTTTACATCAGTCTGTGATATAATTGGAGTAAAAGACTAAATCTTTTCCTGTGGATCTGCAACTACAGAGGCAATCAAAACCAGCATCTTAAACAGACAGATGCTGTGATAAGTTTGGCAGTTCTCCAAGTGGCTAACAAAATAGATTTCTAAGCCAGCCTAAGCCAGAAGTTGCAAGTAAGGGGTCAAATACCAAAACACAGTATTTTTTCCTTTTAATCTTGCAACTGGATTGCAAGCAGCCCTGCAGAGAAGGACTTGAATCAAAAACTGGAAATAAGCCAGCAATGTGCACTTGAAGTCCAGAAAGGCAGTTATCTCTTGGCCTGCATGAAAAGAAACCTGCCCAGAAGGCCAAGGGAGGTGATTCTCTTCCTCTGCTCTGCTGAGACCCCACATGGGTACCACATCCAGCTTTGGGGCTCTCAACATAAGGACATGGACCTGTTGGAGTCACTCCAGAGGAGAGCCACAAAGGTGATCAGAGGGCTGGAGCACCTCTCTTGTGAAGAAAGACTGAGAGAACTGGGGTGGTTCAGCCTGGAGAAGTCTCCAGAGAGACCTCCTTGCAGGCTTTCAACTTAAACACGGGCTTATAAAGAAAGGTGGAGAGATCCTTCCTTTTTACCAGCAGTAGCGACAGAGTAGTAACAGAACAAGAGATAACAGAAACCAAAAGAGAGTAGATTTAGACTGGATTTGAAGTAATGAGGATAGTGAGACACCACAGGTGTCATATGGGAATAGGCAGCCCAGAGATATGGAAGGTCCATCCCTCAAAACATCCAAGGCCAGGTTGGATGGGGCTTTGAGCTACCTCATCTAGTAGAAGGTGACCCTGTCCATGGCAGGGGGTTGGACTAGATGATCTCTGAAGGTCCATTCCAACCCAAACCATTTCATGGGTCTGTGATTCTATATTCTTACACTTCCCAAATCATCTCTTGATCTCAAAAGGGCATTGAAATTTTTTTTGGTGAGGTACACAAACATTACGGCAACGAGCACCACAGAAAAATCCACATAGAAATTAATAGCCTACAGTAAGCAGAGTCTGAGGCCCAAAATGAACAACCAGGCTAAGATAAAATATTGATTAATGTCTTAGAAAGTGAATATCATCCATCCTCTTCACCAAATGAGGCAGGACTGCAGAGAGGGGGGAGAAATGCACAAGTAATTATGCAACCAGAAGTTATATCATGCTGCCCCTGCATAAGGAGACAAAGAGGAAAATTAAATACATACCCACAATCTCAATTATGGAATTCTTAAGTGGGTGATGTCAATTTAATATAGCATTTATAATTAGCACTGTTGCCAATCATCAAAGTAGATTAACAATTAATTAAGAAACATCTTTAACCATCTCATATCACTCATTATATTAGTATTCAAGCAGGTGGGAGACATCAAAATACTGAACATTGCATTATTCCACTTTATTTTTATCAACGTTTTATCCTTTCATCTTAAAAATCCTCAAATGTTACCTATTTAAAAAAGCATTTTATTAAGAGTTCTTGTTTGAATGAATTAGGCTTCAATTAACTCATATATGCAAACATTCACACTACCATAACGATCAAGTATTAAAGGAAAGCAACCATTTTGCCTGAGGAACATTTATGTACTTACAGATATGTACAGATCTAAACTAGGTGTGCCTGTGTTTCTCCACAGAGACAGATGCAGCCTCCACTGGGAAGGCAGTTAGGGTATAAACAGAGGAACTGATTTCAGAATGTTGAAACACACAGCATTGCCTCTTAGGCAGTTTCCTTCCTTCTGGCCATATTTCAACTTTCCAAAATACATCAAAGATATTTAAGTTATTAACTTTTTTTTTTAATTAACTATCAATTCCACAAAAGACATGGAACTCTGAATTCTGTGTCTGTAGTTATATCACAATAGTGTCTCGGATGTGTAATGTGACCCTGAAATCCTGAGGCATCAATAATATACACCTTGTAGAAACAGAATGAATACAGGCCTAGAAAATCCACCAAGTCAAACTTTTGAGGATGGAATAGAAGCACAATTATTTCTCTGCCTACATATATATTACTGTTAATATTTAAGACCACTTCAAAAGTGGACTCAAACTATCTGTTAACTGGGCATGCAAAGTCACTTTTACTCAATCCAGTGATTCTTAGCAGACATTCAGGGTCAAATAAGATACAGTAGTTTAAACGCAGACAACCAGTTCTATTTCAGGCATCCTAAGGTAACAATCCCCTTTGCCTCAGTCTCCAGGTTTTGCTCTGAAGTACAGCACTTTTAGACAAATCCACATGTTCATCTCACCTGCCAGCCAGTTCCAAGTGCCCAGTGTACCCTAAGAGAACTAGAACTATCAGCTCATGAACTAGGCGGAATATCTTATAGAAACTTTAAATGCCTCTCCACAACATTGATACATCTGATGCCTGTCTTCAGCTCTGAAAATGGAGTCCCTCCTTGAACTTAGGCACCCACAACTCCTAGTCACTTTGAAAGAATGTTACTTTTAAAAAGTTAGTAATTCCAATATTATCCTCACCTCTTCTTCAAGCTATGGCACATTAGGTTTTGATTTCATACAGCCAGGTTTTCTTCCTTGCTTGGTGCTCCTATAATTTAGTTTATACTTTTCTATTAAGTGATTGACTCTATTTTCTCCTGAAGTACATTCTGCTGTCCTGTCTTTATCCCTCAAACACCTTTATATTTATAAAAAGTTACACATAACAGTGGGCAAGTATACCTGATTAATTTCACATACAAACAAAATATGTAACACCTTTTAAACTGAGGCATTCAAAGCATGATTGCTGCTTACAGTCATCAAAGCATATGTATATTAAAAGCTGGCTTTCTAAGTAATGCCAAACAACAACAAATAAGTAATTTTTTAAAAAGCTAAACATTTCAGGAACTATGAAAATCAGTACTGATTTTAAGGGCAATATCTATTCACTCTCACTTCCAATCTTCAACAAAACAATCTTCCTAATCTTAGTGCAATTCTGAAGATGTCTGCTCATTTCCATAAATGTTTGTACTGAAAATTCTTAGTTCTTAAACCATAATGCTATTCTTTGTGGTCAAAATACTAGATTACCATGAACATTAGTTCATCCTGTATTAAAAAAAAAAAAAAGAAACAACTAACTACTGTTCAATATTTTGCTTTTTATAATCTTAACAATTACAGAAAAGCTATCTCATTAGTATCTCAGCACTGATTTATTTCCTTCTCTATTCCATACATAATGTCCAGCCACAGAGAACAGAAAAAAGTGATCTGACAGCTGGTTTACAAAAGAGATGAAACACATTTTATACAATTTTCTACAACAAGAAAATAATTACTGCTATTATAAATCATCTAGACCTTTGAATAGTAGATTCAAACCTTCCTCTTAAAAATCAGTGATTCACATAAAAAAACTTTGTCAAAGGATGAAGCATTTCACATGGACATGCAGCTATGCCATTCTAGCAGAACACCACTCCATGTTTTACAATTATCAGTTTAAAATAAAAATTAAACCTGGAATATTATAGTAAATACTGAAAGAAACCACCTGAAATCTGTAGCACTCAAAAAAAATACCATTACGTTTATTTTCCAATGCAAATAAAAAACAGACAAAGCTTCCTGCCTGTTCACCACGTTTGTCACTTATGGAAATTACTGTACTAGAGGGAGGGCAGCAGATTTTGGTGCCAATATTAAAAAAAATTAATTCTGGGTAGATTATGAAAAGCACTCATAATTGCAAAAGGGGAAAAATTCTAACAGATTTTAAACAGTGGCACTGAGACCATAGGTTCCTCATACAGCACACCCTTATTTGATAAAGATTATCTTGCTGGTAATATTACCTACAAGTCAGAGAAGTCTGAGCCACTACCTATTTTACTGAAATACTGGAAGCAGGTTAACACTGCCAACTGCCACTTAGCAACTCAACAAAACACCTTAAAACACAGATTTGCGTTGTTGTAATTTCAACACTGCCTCAAAACCGGTAAATATCAAATTAGCTGGTCATTTTAGCTCCTACTTGAAAGAATAAAGTTCTGAAAGAGTTATCAAATAATCTGAAGCCTGTGATTCTGTGATAACTCTGAAGTAGTTAGCTGAGGTTTTCAAGAGAGGGATAAACAGATCTTGTATTAAAAGTAAGAAGCAAGTTATTTTCATTAATTGGCAAATTATTTCTGGATTACTGTATGAAGAGTTCTATTAGAAAGCAGGTATACCTTATATTGTATTAAGGAAACCTCTACATTTCTTTATTTGAGAAAGGTTTTCTTTCACTGGAATCACTTGTGGAGATCGCAGGGTGGCCTCTGAATCTTCACAACACAAACTGTAAGTTTAGTTAGTGTGATTTGTTCCAGACGAAGCATTTGAGTCAAGCAGCCTGAAACACGGAGATCAGTGGAAACAAGCAATAATGTATCTAAGACTGCTCAGTGACCTGACCTCCCTATCTATTACCATTTCTCAACAGCAGCAGAGGAATATGAGAAGCTATGGATAAACATTGATTCCATCTTCTGAAACAAGGATGCTACTGACATAATGACTTTAAATCTTATCCAACTTTGGAAATTTGCATTCTCTGCTACTGTAAGAAGTATCTAAAATATAAACAAACAAAGCAATAAAACCACTCTCTTTTGAGAAAACTGTTTTTCCCCTTCCCTTTCATCCAATAGCCTGAAGATGCAAATGTAGGATATATTATTTGACAGGACTGCCCAACATATGTGACTGAATTGCAAAAGCATGCACCAGGGACACTT
This sequence comes from Atrichornis clamosus, assembly GCA_013400975.1. Lineage (NCBI taxonomy): Eukaryota > Metazoa > Chordata > Aves > Passeriformes > Menuridae > Atrichornis > Atrichornis clamosus. The sequence continues at coordinate 19,929 of WBMZ01001778.1, read as the reverse complement.
ATGCAATTGTAAATAAAACATTCTGTGTGCTGGGGGAATAGTTTGCCTACAGGCTAGGCAATAACAAAAAGACACATTTAGCATTTCCTAAATCAGAACAGACGAACTTCAGAGTTTCATTTACCCATGTCTATAAACATAAATGGCTCTTAATTGCACATAAATCAGAATTCTTGTTTTTCTCAACTTGTCAGTATTAAAAAAACCATTCTCTGAAAAGCAAGTAACTATGTCAAGATAGTTATGCTAGAATACCTTGGTAATTGCAGTCCTCTTTCCACCAAGATGATATGCCTAGGTGTGTCTTCAAAATGGAACATCAAATAACCTATAGCAAGGCTAATCTGCTCGGATATAATCATTCTCAAGTTTAAATGAAATGAAGTCTCAAGTCCCACAATAAAGTGTGCATGTAGTTTTTGCATAAGTAGGGTATGATGCAATTAAGTTTACACCCCCAAGCTTATCAGTTAATTGCACATTTTTTGCAATTCCTCGAGAAACTTAGGAGAAAACCAGTTGTTGCAGAAGCATTAGACAGTCATACCATCAGCTGCAGGTACAGAACTTGCTTCTATTAACGTCGAATAAAAAAGGTTTTATAGTGTCATTATGCCATTGTTATTTACATCCAAAGCAGTTATTAATGATGGCAGTACATACATTCCAGCACAGAAAAGAAAATAAAGCAAAGGAATTCCCACCTGAATTCCTAGGAAACACAAGGATGCCCTGTACTATGACTGCAGCTCTCGAGCTGCTTGCCCCTCCTTGGCTGCTCTCCCCAGAGGCACTTCAGCTTGAGAGGCACCCAGTACCAAACAATGCTATTAATTGCTGTGTCTGGAGAGTGGGAGTAGAGAAGCACCTTGGCTCTACTTCCCCACTCCCTTCTTTACACTCAGTAGTCAGTCACCATCACATAAGAAAATAATAATCTACTCTTTTTTTAATAGGGCCAAAATTAGTCTCGACCTACTTTCAACAGAAAAAAATTGAATGAGGTGACATTTGCTTAAAATTTCTTCCTACACACTTCCAAAATACTAAGGATGTTTATTTTAACAAGTTCTTCTCCACAATACACTTCTTACCTCTTCTCTCTAAAATACATCCACATAAATATAAATAAGAACAACATCAAGGGTGCAAAGAAATATGAGCTGACATAATTGAAATAAAAGAGTACCTTGACTGCTCTGATCAAAGTTACAAAGGAAAAAAATCACTTAGTAGCTGTAAAGAATGTGAAGTTACTGGGTGAATACTGAGAGTAAACAAACACTATTTTCCTGTGTGCAACTGGTATAAATGGTGGAGAACAAGCCTCTGTGGGCAAACCCTTAAGAAAACAAAACCATGGCAAACTAACATTTAATATTATGCTAAAAAGATACAAACTCATGCTCATGCTTTTCAGAATTTGATATTTTTACTACTCCATGAGGTTACATTTTACAGTACACCATAAAACTCTCTGCAATTCATAGAATGTCATGTGATAAAGACTAAACCAGCAGTTTTCAGGAATGAGATGGTGGAGAAGAAAGGAGACGTCTTCCCTAAACACTGAGCACTCAGCCATTAAAAATACAGAAAAGAAGCACACATGTGACAGATAGATGGCAAGTAGGGAAGCTACAGGGCAGCTAAGACTGGCAGTGTTCTTGACAGCTTCAGAAAGCAGAGCTACAGTCAAGCATCAAAAGGTGACTGAGTAAGGATATTTTCTCAGGGACTCTGAATCTCCACATGTAAAATGCAGATTGTCTCAAAATGGGCAACCACTGAGACGCAAGAATGAAAAAGGTTTGGAAGAAAGACTAAGGAAAAGCCAACACTCTTGAATGACATGTGAAACAAACAGTAATTTGTTTTCCAGCCTTGTAACTGACTCTCCTTCACCCTGAGGTTTCCTGGTTTTATCCTGGTCAGATTTGTTGTATTTGTTTTGATAAAGTCTTTAGTTTCAGGTTAGTCTCTATGCTCGATATAAAAATGGAGATGTGGAAGCATATAGGAAGTAATTCCAACAAAATGCACTGTCTCATTCAGGGTCCTAAGGGATTGCACTGTATTTCTGAAGAAGAAAAAAAATCCATCATTTTTTTAAAAGTCTTGTAGTTCAAGATTTAAAATTACAGTTTCAAGAGCCAGTGTGGTTTATCTTAAAAATGCCAAACGAAGATAAGGGATTTCTCTGCTTTATACATATTTAAGAACTTACAAGGTAGTATTTCTAAGCATCACTACCATATGTACCTGTGCTAACAGCTGTACCACTAAATAAAAAGCTGTCAGAGTTTGCAGATTCAGAACTTCAGCTGAAAGGGATTTACCATACCAAATGTATCTAAGCACATATTTTTATGTGCAAGTACTTTTCATACCGACATCTCATCAAGACAAAAAAGCCTTTTCATTATGGAAAGGATTAAAAGGTGCATATACATGCAGCTCACAGAAATTTCACACAAAGTTTACTGTATTCCATGATGATTATTTTGATTCAATGGATTTGTAATCCATCCATTGCAGTGCAAGAGTCTGCATGACTGCTATATAGGCAATCATGACCAAGAAACTTGAAACTGATGTGAAAAAACCAAGTGCCTGTAAAGGCATGAAAGAATTAGGGCATGGAGAAACTTCTTGTCTTCTTCCCTCAAGAGTTTGCATTTTATTCAGAAAAAGTTACAAGGATTTCACTTCTATTATTTAGAAACTGTTTCTCTACCAATGATTGTCAAAATGAGCGCTGTCTTATGAAGAGTCTCTTAACATACAAGTTTTGGAAATGGCAACCACTAAGAGTTCAAGGATTTGAGTTATTTCCAAAAATGGGAAAAATACATCAGGCTCACCTATTGTGAGTTTGTGAGTTTTAAAAGCTGGGAATAGACTTCTACTCTACTTCTGTGTTCTATGGATGGCAGTTCAAGTTGGACTGAATTGGTTAAAAAAATGTGTACGTATATATTAAGTTGTAGCCAGTTTTCAAAACTCCTCTTAAAATCTCCAGCAGTCTCCGTTCCACTTCACTGTCGAGCTACACATATTCTTCTGTCTCTCCTCCCCGCTTTCAGTTCTGAAAGGTCCCAGTCTCTCAGAAACACTCACGGCCTTATCTCCATCTGCTCTGATTCCACCACTGCAATACACTTTAGGTTACAACACAGTGCATCCCATGTCCTTTTTTTTTTTCCTCACCAGTCCTCTCTCACACAATTCTAAGAAAAAGGATCTCCCAACATTCTGGTTTTAAGGAAAACCAGGAGTTTGTGAACTTTAAGAACTTCCTCTTTCTACTTTCTTCTCTGGCCACATAAAACACTTTAAACATACTTGCAATGAGCTACTGAGTATGGAATCACTCTATCACATGGCTAGTTATATCACCTCCTCCTGTGTTTGAGAGGCACTTGAAATATCTTGCACGGAAGGAGCAGACAGCTTTCTTCAGTGTAGACCATCAACACTGGGCTCAGTTTCCATGAGAAAGTGAAATTATATTGTACCAGTTGAATTCTACACTTGTATCCTTTCCCTCACATCAGTTCTTCTTACACAGTAAGGAACTTGCAATTAATATGGCAGAATTGTTGCAGCCAAGAAACAAGCTTCCTCATTCATGGTGCCTAGAAAACCTTTAACTTTCGTCCCAAAAAAGAAAATAAATTTTAAAAACACAGTATACATTAATCTGTTATTAATTCACCCATTTAACAAATCACACGTCTTTCTCAGCTATTTCATAAACTCCATCTCAGGCGTATTCATTAAATGAACTTCAGATATATTGAGCACACTCTACCACCTCCATGCCTTCCAAATCCTTTAATTCCCATGTCAAATTCAGAATTCCTGTCTTGAAGTTGCTCATATTTCTAGCCATGCCATAATCCTCAATTGCTTTTTTTCCCAACTTCTCCTAACCTAGCTATATCTGGTGACCAACTTCTTCAACTGAATTTGTCACCTTTTTCTACATCTAACTCACTCTTCCAAGTCATAATAAATAAATTAGCAAATAAACAAATCCAGCATTTGTCATCGCAGGGTTCAATTTTCTAAGACTGAATTTCACTTAGGTTTTGAACTATCAAGTCTAACAACCTGGTTTCAGTGTACAACAAAAACACTTAGTGTCTCACTGCCAGCAATACAAAAAAAAGGCAAAAAAACCAAACAACAACAACAAAATAAGAGCTAGTTACAGCAGCAGGACAAACACACTCAGCTCAGAAATGAAACTTTTTTTTCAACCAGCCTAAGCTCCACACTGAGAAGCCCCAGTGAGACCCTTGGCTTTCTACCATTGCTGCAGGAGCAGAGATAAAACTAGTTAGTTTACAGCATGAACTTCTGCACAACTTTCAGTTACACCTTTGCAACACAGTGTCTTGAAGCATCAACAGTGATTGAGAGCATTATATTGCTGGAGAAGTGCATAGGCCATTAATCTGTTCTGAATAAAGCAGGAAAAAAAAGGCTAAGCTGGCTCTAATAGTTTTTCAATAACAAGATACTGTTGCTTAACTTCTCATTTAAGAGATTCTTCTTTTCACAGAAGCAGCATTTCAGATCTAGAAGATTTAAACTTAAGTGTTGCAAAAAAAGTGTATCGTAAGGTCTAAGAATAAATTTTTAGTTCTTCATTTGGAACCTTTTCCTAAGATTGTGACCAGAAAAAGGTTTGAAAGCAGAAAAAAATACACAAAGATAAATATGGTTTTATCTGAAGTAGACTACAACCACCCAACTTCCTTTGCAGACATGGTTTTTGACTACTTTCCAGATCCTACAACATTATTCAGGCATGATTTTCCATGGCAAAAGCCACATGGACCTCCCACTGTGCTGTACTAGGCAACTATCTGCTAATTCTACTTCCTGTAATAGTTTCTCCTAGTTTTCCCATTTCTGATGTTAAGCAGTAGGGGTCTTGAAAAATTACTTTCAAATTGTTCAAATACCAAGTTTTAAGCAGGAGGTCACATCTACATTTAGTACTTTGGTTGCTCAATTCCTGAGCACTTTTCAACACCACCTAGTTCTAGAAACTGTCACCTTTAAATACCATCTGGTTTATGTCTTTTTTTTTTCCCATCCCTTCCCCCCTTTATTTTTTTAAAGCTTGTTCCATAATTGCTGATACCAACACCTCAATTTGACGAGAAATCCTTTGATATATCCTCCACAATGAAAGGTTCCAGTTCAGAACTTCTTCAAAGCTCAAAAATGAACACAGATACAAGAGGTGAAACAACAGCTTCTTTTTTGCTAGAGCTTTATTTCCAGAGGATAGGAGAGATCACCTATTAGCTCTATGCAGTCTCTAACAGGCTTCTTATTCACAGCGTGTTTCAAAAAGACTAATTTTATACCTCCTGCAAACTGTTCCTCAAACATCGTTCTTAGCTGTACATTCTTACGTAGCTGTGCTTTGTTACCTTATATTGCCACAATTTATGAACCTTTGTATTTCGCTCTTGAAGACAAAATTTAGCTTCTAAAAAATAGTGGAAAATGCTTTGCGTAACCCCTCTTACCCTGTTTAGCTATGCCACACCAGTTTCTTTTTGGACTTACTATCTTTGATGGGTGCATGCATTTTCTCCCACATGGCATCTTCAAGTAATTCCCATGTCACTTACAAGGATTTTAATTTTATAAATTGTCTTCAATATGCATTTTCATTTTAAGTCATTTTCTCTAAAAAACAAAACTCCCAAAGCAGGGGATTTTCAGAAATAGAGGTAGATGATCCTTCAAGAGTTGTGAATATATTTTACAGAATGACAGCAACACTCTGAATCAGAACCTGAACACAATGGTCAAAAGCACACACAAAACTGCTTCTCCCTCTTTTGGTTTGCAGACTAACTGCTCCATGAAACACTCACTAACTGTGTCTAGCAATTTAGTCTCCACATCAATCACTGCTGCAGCCACTGCCACTACCATGCAGGCACCAGACTGACCAAGGAGCAATACAACAGGGATGCAAGAAGAGAATGAAAGGGCTCCAAAGAGAAAGAGGGAAAGAACAACCACATAATAAAGCCAGCTTGCGTACATTTACACACCACATTGCTCATAGGGCTCCAGGACTTGGAATTATATGTTTTTCATTTTCCATGAGCTGCTGTTTCCCCTAATTTCTAGCTCATGATTACTGAGAAAAAAAAACTAGAATGCAGATACGACATGTGAATTCAAGAAGTAGAAAGTAAACAAATCTCTATTAAAAGATAACAAGAAAGCATAACCTAACTGCTTAAAATTAGCTCTGAAAAATTTGAAAGAAACTAAAATTTGACTCCTGAGATTGAACAAGCCACTGCAGAGCCAATACACCTGCGGAAAACTGGCTTGATAGAGCTATGTGTATTCCTGCATCTTGATGCAAACAGATGTTCTATTTGGTTTTCGTTGCATATTGCTTCTATCATGAAATCCCTTTCTACTCTGTTTGCCTCAGGGGTATCTCCCCGTCTTACTTGCACCTAAGTTCTCCTCTTCATACATTCTTAGTCCCATCAAACCATCACCTTTTCTCCTCAGGTTACAGAAGCATTAACACCTTCCTCCTTTGCCTCTGTGGCAGGGGGAAAAAGCCAGGATCTATCTACCTTTCTCCACCTGCTGGGAAGAACTCCCCTGCTCCCTACCTCAGGATGAAGCTGGTGTCTCGCACTGCAGAGCTGGGTTTCAGTACTGCTGTCTGACACTTGATGGTAAAACATGGTATTCTTCTGCCAACTCTTTCAACACTAATCTTAAATACGTTCTCCAAGTCATTTTAAAAGTAAAGGACTGAGGCATGTGATATTGAGACAATTTGCAATTGTTTAAAACTTTATCCTGGGAGAAACTGAACACAAATCAAAGGGAAGCAATTATAAAAGCTCTCTGAGCAGCAGCTTCAGGGGACAGACAGAAACACAGAGTTAAACAAAAAGGCATCTTTTCTGTCCCTGGTCTTTTCAGGTAGGGGGAAAAGAACAATTATTTTTCCTTATCAGTTTCTCTGTACTGCTAGGAACAGAGAGAACAATAAAACAAACAATTTAGGATAGATTAAACTAGTCGATTCTGTTAGCTCTTGCAAAGCCAAACAGCTAAAAGCCCCTTTGAACTTCAGCAGGGCAGATGAGCTCAAGAACTGATTCAAGCCTGCAGCTTGTCAAACATGCCGAGCAGAGACGAGCACTGCTCCAACCAGCTCACTCTGGGCACAAAGCAAGCAGGTACAATGCAAAGGGGATTCTTGTGATTCACACAAGGAAAACATATCAAACAAAGGCAAAAGGCCTGGCAAGATAGAAAGGACAGCAATGTGGGAGAGTGGGCAACATCAGGCTGCCAAGAAGGTAAATCAGAAGTGTAGTATGTAACCTGGTGAATACAAGAAATAGGAGGTATCTTTACAGGAAAAAAAAAAAACGATTGTGAAAAAGAAACCTTTCATTTTCCACATGTCCTTTTAAGCTCTTTTGTTATCCATATATACAGTACAAAGTGGAAATCCTCTAGTCATACAGCAACAAATTTACCTCCTGAAATTATACACAACTTACAATTTGGTTTAAAATATCAATGCAAATACAATGACCTTGCTATGATACTTCCCAATTCACTTCATTTTTAGTATTTTGTTTGGGTTTATATTTAATATTTTCATAGAAACTATCTGATAATGGTCTGGCGCACAAGTAGCAGAGCATAAAACAAGAATGATAAACTTCTAGCTTTCCCACTGCTTTCCTAATCAAAGTCACACAGTTCTGTGAGGTCACACTCAAGCTTCCCAATCCATCTGTTAGTCAGATGCAGTCCATCAGTTTTACTATTACTCTATTGCAAGGCCCAGCAGACATTTAGGTGCCTGGTACTGACCCATATCACAATGGGATTCTTTATTCCATTTTCAGGTATCTGGCAATTTAATAAGAATGAAAAGAGATATAGCCTGATAAAAAATAATTTGCACGAGTCAGAGGCAGTGCTGCAAAACTCAACATACATTTACATTGTCACTGACCCGCCGCTCTGGACAACAAATGCAGGAGACTGGAGAGCAAAACAAAGACGTTGCTGAAGAAGGTAATGTGTTAGAGAGGGCCTCGGCTGTTTAGGAAAACTAATTCTAGTTACTCTTTTCATTCAGGCAGCTAAAATCTCTATTTAGAGGAAACCATTCCAATGGGCATTATCAGGCTTTAAAATCTTGACAAAAAGGCATGACCTCTTTAGTACAGTTGAGCTGAAGCTTGTGACACAAGTCTGTCTTTAAAACAGGGACTTTAAACCTTCACAGAAACAAAACGTTAAGAAGTAAAAAATAAAGATACACAAAACTAATTATTTGAATCACATTTTCTGAATTTTTTCTTCTTGGCATTTTAAAGCTTTTATAATCCACTTAAAAGAAATATAAAGGTATAAACACCTCTTCCTTGCCTGTATATTTGCTGCTTTTTTTCTGGATTCTGTATTTGCCTACAGAAGATTTTACACAGAAGCTTTGAAACTTGCTGAATAGAATCTTACCCCCTTGAAAGTTCAATCCAGTAACTCAACTTCAGAATAGGCGAAAAAAAGGCAAAACAGTTATGTTCTTTATTACTAACTCTGGGAAGTTATCTCATGTTAACACATGACAAAATTTTACACTGTAATTTAACTGTGAACAGTTTAATAACACTAGCACTCGAAGTTAAAGAGCTCTGAAGAACACCATCTGCAATATGAATATGGAAACTACAAAAATGTTAGCTTTCTGGATAAAAATATTTTGAATAGAAATGGTTGACTCAACATACCCTGAAATAAAAATAAAATTTAAAAAGACAAATATGTGGCTGCCTCTTATTTACTGAACTGCTATTCAAGTTCTATTTTATCTACTAAGCTCAGTTTAATAAGAACAAGTGTACCTTCCCTGGCACCAGAGAAGCATACCATCCCATTCTTACAAGAAATGTACAAAGGAACATATTTGTAACACATGCTCAAGGCCACCTTTACCCTGGATATCATGGATGTATCATTTAAAAAGTTATTGCTGTAATCAGTCATTTCTTTTGACAAGCTAATAATTACAGTGAAAAAAAAATCATTGCATATATCCTTCTTTTATTTAATAGTTATAGCTTCTGATACTGTTCCAGGAATTCTTAAATTGAGGAACAAGGAGCAACATCTTCTGATGTTGCAGCATCTTCTCCATTGCAATCTTTCTTTCCAGTTTCCGCTAAGAAAAGCAAATTGCACATTTAGCTTCAGGAAGGATTCAAGCTACAGGCTGGTGAGTCTCATCTCCATCCCTGGAAAGGTAATTGAGTAAACTTCCCTGGAGCAGCGAATGCTGTTTGCATTGACATCAGCAAGGATTTTGCCACGCTCTCCCACAGTATTATTTGAGGCATGCTGGTGAGACATGCATATACAAAATCCAACTGGTGGCTGATAACTTATGGTGTCACTCAAGAACTGCTAGTGATGCCAATGCTGTTTAAAAGTCTATATTATTGACATGAATGGTGGGACAGAGTCCGGCCTCAGCAGGCTCAGAAGTAACCCCTTATTTGAGAAAGAGATCAATACTCCAGAGAGTAGTGCTTCTATTTCAAGCAACTTCAAGAGGAAAGAGAACTGAGTTGATGGGAAATTCATGAAGATAAACTGTGATAAGTGCTTTTCTGTGAGGGCTGTTGGACAGAGAAGCGGTGAACGTCCCATCCCTGGAAGTGTTCAAGGCCAGGCTGGATGGGGCTTTGAACAACCTGGTCTAGTGGAAGGTGTTCCTGCCCGTGGCAAGGGGACTGGAGCTAGATGATCTGCAATATCCCTTCCAACCCAAACCATTGTATGATCCCATGATTCTAATTAAAAGAAAAAATTTGCTCCTGAGGTGAAGTAAGAACACACACAAGACAGGCTGGGCATGGAGTGGCCAGGACACAGCTCTGCAGAAATAGCTGTAGGGTTCCTGGTGGACACTGCTGAATAACAGCCAACAATGCACCCCTTGGAACTGAAGCAGGCTCACCGAGTATCGAGCTACGTTGGCAAGGGCTACTAAGCAGGCTGGGAAGTGATCTCCTCTCACTCCACCATTCAGCCCTGGTAAGACAGGATCTGGATTGATGTGTCCAATTTTGGGTTCACCAATAAAAGACAGACCTTAGTACAGTGAGAACTGTCAGCAGAGGGTCACCAAGATGATCAAGGGGCTGCGCCACATAAGAAGTGGCCGAGTGAGTTCGGTTTGTTCAGTCTGGGGATAAGGAAGCAATCAGGCAAACCTCATTACTCTGTTTAATTTTCATGTGGGAGTAAATAGAGACGCCATAACCTGATTCTTTTTAGATGCACGTGGCAGTAAGATAGGAAGAAATGAACACTGTTTGGAAAATGGAACACTTGTGCTAGGTGAGAAGAAAAGCTCTTTTCCCATGAGGGTGACCAAGCACTGGAAGAAGTTGCCCAGGGACCCTGTGGCATCTCCATCCTCGGAGTTACTCCTTCCTCGGAGGAGTCCTCAAGCAAACACCCTCAGCTGCTATTCCCCCTATCCCCACATTCTCAGACAGAGCCTGTGTGCAAAGATACACGGAATTAAAGCCAAAAATTGCAAGTAGACACTTGCACAAGTGAAAACACACAAACACTGCTATACAAACATATTTGCTGCTTAAAAGAAAGCCAGCTCACAAAACATGTTATAAACAATATTTTGTTAAATAAAAAAAATTAAACTTTGCCCTAAATTACTACCTCTAAAATTTCATTTAACATACATTTAAGAGCTTAATGTGCCCAAGTCTTACAAACGGAAATCTGTAAGTCAGCAATGATATTATTAGAATTTAGATGAGGATTTTTTTTTTTAATTGTAGTTTTTATTAGTGCTTTGTGAAGTTTGCCTCCTTATTTCTCTCACCTCACTTTCAAGTTAATTTATTTACAGAAAGTAACTGGTGTCAGAGATGTCAGCTCCTCCACATACATCTTGAAGGGGTCATTTCCCTCCCATATCAAATAGCACCAGATTTTGTGTGGCCAATCTCCTCAACAACATCAAGTTACTTCACAGAAGGGGAAGTATATTCTCAAGTCAGTTATGAATGTCATGGTTTGTTCCATCCTTTGGAAACTGCTCATTGCATCTGCTCATTGTTTTCCCCATCCCATCATTATTCTTCATCTGGCAAAGTTTGTCCGCTACTATGCCAGTATGTTTGACATCTCTATAAGTTTGTAAACACTCAGAGACACAGTTCAAGGTCCACGATCCTGTCATTTTCACAAATGACATATAATGAAACACTTCTAATGTGTCTGAAAACCACTTTATATCAACTATTTTCTAAGAGATTACCAATTTTTAAAGAAAAAAATAGGGGTTAAGACAAAGTTTAAACCCTTTTTTTTCTAAGCTGAGTTTAAGCTGTGGGCCACACTCCAGATCTTTGTAGAAGTATACATATGACCACTTAAATATAAGCTTCATAGCAGAATCAAAGTCCTCAGAGCTTAACGATAGTAGGACCTACCCTCACAAGAACCCATTCTATACTTTTTCAGTCAATACATATTGAGATCTCAAGCACTGATCATGTAACAGACCACAAGTACCTCAAGAGTTACTGATTTTGCTACTCTAGCATTTTCTCTGAAAGAAGATTCATGCCATTTTGAACAAAATCCCAAAATAATTCTGTTAAGTTTTTTCTCTTAAAATAGTACTTGTTTCAAGGCTGAATAATTGTAACCTAGCAGCTGTCCAAATTAGACCCTTAATTCATGCAATTAGCCTCCTACACAGTGTTTAAAACCTTGCTCAGCAATAACAGAACTTTTAAGGGACTTTAAGTTACCTTCTCAGGCAACTGGGAACATTAAGACATCCAATGCAGCATTAGAAATTCAGTTTATAAATACTTTCAGAGAACAGGCAGCCAGTTGAATGCAATACTAAATACATTAAAGAATACAGGCTTTCCCTTGCTTTCATTGGATCTCATTCTGCACAGACAGCAGCAGGGTCTTTACATTATATATAAAGCTCAATTTGCTGCCATGGCTTCACCAAACTCTGGGAGAAGATGCTTTACTCTTGATGAGTTCGAAGTTAAAACAGTGAAAACTGTCAACACACCTGGAGGGAGAAATCATTCAGTTCAACCAGATCTTTACACTTTCCATCTAGCTTCTCTGTGAACACTAGAGCTGAGCTGGAAGATTTTTTTTCTTCTCCACAAAGAGGTCTCAAAAAAAAAAAAAAAAAAAAAAAAAAGAAAGCAACAACAACAAAACCTACAAGTAAGCTTACAATGTTAGCCCTATTTTTGCCACTGGCTGGGTCTATAGACTTAATCTCTATCAGTGTAATGGCATTATAAAGCAACTTTTCCCGTTCACACAGTAACTTTTCCCATTCCGCCTCAAACCAACACACACCCTAACACTACTCAAGAATTTAAGCAATACCCTACTCGAGAGGATTGGAAATTATTCTAAATTAGGCAGCTAGTTAATAGAAATTAAAAAGCATCATAACATGAGAAAGTTACAACAGCTGCCATGTCTTATAACACCGTACAGCCCTAGGGGATGCTCCTGACACTTCCACTCTTTTCTTCTCTCACAGGATTTCTCTGCCAGGCTCCTGCACAAAGAGAACAGCTCCTGCATTTTACATAAAATCTTACTAGACAGCCTGTTTTCCAGAATGAAATACCAGAATAAGCCAAATTTGCTTGGGTAAATCACTGAATTCTCTTCCAGACACTAGAAGAGCAGCTCAGGTGATAATTTTCATAAGATGCATCTTCTCAGCTCAAAACTTACTCAGTTTCATCATTATCTATAAATTACAATGATGGATGAATAAGAACTACCCATTCCTTTTCAAAGTAGTGCTGACCACTCGTATCATTTCTGGCAATTAACAGTAAACATGAGTTCGAGTCATTTTTTGTAGGCAACCTGCTGAGATTTATTGCAGTAGCTTGAAAAGTCTGAAGACAAGACTTTTCTTTGGGTGAATGTTTTTCAGGGTTGTGAGAACCTTGATGCTGAAGGTTCTAGTACATCAATCATTTGTCTGCTATTCTGACAGGGGAAACCTCACAGGTGACACGTACAGTGCAAAAAATAGTTAAGGGATAGCTGCTAGTTGTTGCCACAAGTTCTAGACAAGTTGTCTTTAAACATATAGAAGAAAAAATTAGCAGACAATATTACTATCTCAGTCAACTTGGATCAAATCAGTCTGATTTCCCTCTAAAATATAGCAATTGACTTCAAATAGAAACATTAGAAAGGAAATGCTTTTCCAAAAAAAGTATTACTGCAGACAACATCTTCAATTAGTCCCATAAGCCAGAGGAAGGGAAAAGAGAAAAGGGAAAAGGAAAAAGAGAAAAAGGAAAAGGGAAAAGAGAAAAGGGAAAAGGAAAAAGAGAAAAAGGAAAAGGGAAAAGAGAAAAGGGAAAAGGGAAAAGAAAGAATGNAAAAAAGAAAAAAGAAAAAAGAAAAAAGAAAAAAGAAAAAAGAAAAAAGAAAAAAGAAAAAAGAAAAAAGAAAAAAGAAAAAAGAAAAAAGAAAAAAGAAAAAAGAAAAAAGAAAAAAGAAAAAAGAAAAAAGAAAAAAGAAAAAAGAAAAAAGAAAAAAGAAAAAAGAAAAAAGAAAAAAGAAAAAAGAAAAAAGAAAAAAGAAAAAAAAAAAAAAAAAAAAGAAAAAAGAAAAAAGAAAAAAGAAAAAAGAAAAAAGAAAAAAGAAAAAATGTGGCAGGAGCAGAGCTCCCTGAAAAGCAATTCTGAGAGATTTCAAACAACAGATTTATTAAAAAGGATTTCATTTTATTCAATGTTTGCATCAACAATGTGGATGCTGAATATAAAACCCATTTACTAAATGTGCCAATGATGAAAAGCTAGGACGGACAAAAAATTTAAATCAATTTTGCAAATGAAAGAGATTGACAGAAGAGGAATTAAATCCATTGGGGATGAACACAAAACTTCTATAAAAAGACAATGGAAAATACAAGTAGTAGTCTTTAAGAAAATGAATAATGTCTAAATCCCTAGGTGACAGTCAACGTCAGGCAACTGCAAAATGGTGAATATCAGTGAACTGTACAACCACAAGCACAACTTTCAAAATAAGTAATTTTTTCTGGTCCATTTTGTACTACACTTAGAGATAAAATACTGTACTCCCACTGAAACATTACTTTTCAAGAAAACAACTGACACAAATCCAAAGAGTAGGCCATTCTCCGTGTTCCTCCAATAAATACAGAGTGAATTGGTTTGGGTTACTATTTAAGCAGGGAAGGTTGAAAGAGGGCTTCCTACAAACCAAAGTACCCAGCAGGCTACTGCAGAGAAAACTGGATCAATTTGCTCTCAGTTTCTCAAAAGACAGAACATGCAATGGCTTAAAATTGAAGTTAACAAGATTCACACTAAGCACTTGGGGGAGACAACACCATTTTTCAATTTTAAGGACAATTAAACCCTTGAGCAGCTTACACTGGAGACAGTTGAGGAAGGAAAAAATCCACAGTCAGTAGCAGGACCACAGGAAATTGTTTAATCCTTGTTGTTCATTACATTTATTAAAAAATATATAGAGAGTTTACTGGCTCCAACTCTCATTTCAGTAGAAGATATTATGGTAGAGAAGTTCTGCTTTTTATTTATTTAAACAAAGCTTAAACATTTGTGACTTTTTATTCTCTTCTCCCCACTGACTACCTTCAGCACAGTCTTATTTTTCAATTAACACTCTTCCTTTTTTGTGGTGATCAGTTACCACAGCTGCAAAGACTGGAGTCTGTCTGATGTTCTGTTATTGCTAGAGCTTTAAAAACACGCAAGAGTCAAATAAAGGACTGCATAAGAAGAAAAAGGAGTCTTACTAATATTTTCTATTCAACTCTCCCCATTCCATGACTCACAAGTTTACTGCTGATTTAGACTTCCATAGAATAATGTAGCACACAGTAAGTTAAACAGAATGAGGAAATAGAGAGTATAATGGAAGCAAATTAATGAAAATCAATAGTTTCGAAGACTAAACTGCATTGACAATAAAGCTTATGGGGTTTACACAACTCGAGTGATTTCACTGTTTCATATTAGAAAATTAGACAATACTTTCAATACAGTGTTCTTTCAAGTGTGTAGTTTAAAAGATTGCCTTCCTAGTTTAATCAAACTTGAAATAAATAATAATGAATAATTATTAATTAAATTGCAGGCACATCAGCAAGGGATAAAAGGTGCCTTGATCAGGACTCCTCAGGTTCCCCCTCAACCCCTCCTACACGGAGCAGAGAGGCAAAGCAAGCCCTACCTGACACACCACAGATTACCTGCTAACCTAACAGAGGCAGGCAATTAGTTTGGACAATGTCTCTGCAATATTAGATGTGGAACTCTTCTCATCTAGTGTTAGACACCAAGTCCCAATTCACAATTCTAGTCTTCCCTTGTTATCAATGAATGGAAGAACTGCCTCTACAGCAGACAATTCAGCAGGTCTCAGACACATCTTAGACCCTCCAAAGGGAGTGTTATTCTTTTTCTCCCCACTGTCTACAGAGGCAGCCTAATGTCACTCACTCAGACTTGACACCAACTCTCCCCGCGCATCCCAGGTTAGACATCCAACAACATTTCTCTTCCCATTCTTTCCTTAAGCACTGTTGGCTCGGATTCCACAGTCTCAGCTTCTTGGCAAGGAAGGAAAGCCAAGTTCTGGAGGTGGAGTTGAACACAAGCATCACCAAGTTCCAGACAGGGCAAAGCAAACCCATAAAAGACTTCTCCTTGAAAAAAAAAAAAATATAAAAAAAGTACTATCCACATAGCAACTTTTGTAGAACTGAAAGCTACACATTACTATGAAAAACTAATAGCCTGGCCCTGTAAACACTTCGACAGTATTTTAGCAGAAAATCTCACATCCTGGAAATGAAAACATATGCAAATGTTTGAAGAAATAAAAACTACAGTAGTTGGTTTGGTTGTTTTTAAAAGCAACGTCGTTCAAAAGAATCACTTTGCTTTCTAACAAAATAGACAGTTCTACAACTTCACAATAGCATCCCAGATGTTAACGACAAACAACTTTTCATACTGAAGTACCTAAGCTGGGACAAGGCACACCATACCATTAAATCACACAGATGTAAAGGTCCATGCTGGCACTTGCACTTAAAGAAGTTCAAAGTTTTGGAGCACGGTAGCCCCATGTTCCGTCTTGGGTCCTGAGTCTTCAAAACTCCAACATTAGAAAGAGGAAAAACTAAGACAAATTCTCTTCAAAACCCTAATGTGATTTAAACACACCCTCCACGAAAGCCCATGACCCAGGCTGATGAGAGGTTGTCCTTCACACATTTTATAGGACCCTTCACACATTTTCTAGGACCATCATCCCTTCTCTCCCTACCAGCTAGCCCCTTCCCCTGAGAATTCTAATTATAATTTCTTCACAAAATCTTCTGAAGACCTATGGTAAAAAGTAGAACTTAATCTAACTTAAACTATTACTAGCCCTCTAAGGAAAGATTTTCCAAATGTGGAGATATACACTCTAAACCCTTTATTCCCTCCATGTAGTAAAAGATAAACCATATATACAGGGATCTGAAAGAACAGATTATCTTAACACTTGCTATGTGAAGAAACAAACAAACAAACTGTAAAATACACTTAACATCTTCACTGCGTGGAATATATGGCACAAGAGATCAAACACCTTGATACCAAATTCTTAAGCCCAAAGAAAATCCATTGTCAGGTATTTAACCAATTTAGTCTAATTTTTTTATCCCATAGCCGTGAAAGAGAAAAGTTGAGCTATTTAAAGATGTCTAGTGCCTCAAATACATTCAGAAGCTTTAAAGGACAACTTAAAAATAATCAGTATGCTTTACATTAGACTCATATGCTAGTTTCTTGCCTATTTTAGGCTTACAGTCTCCTCAAGTCTCCAATCAGACATTAAAAAAAGACTTAGATGCATGCCTCTAATAGTACAGGAAAGCAGTTTGGGCTTGATTCCAATTTCACCAGGAGCAAAGACATTCACAGCAGAGATAATCCATACTTCAGGGTTATTTGATTCCTTTTACAGCTCCTTCACAAGCAGTAGTCAAGCTACATGATTATAATGACAAAATAAAGGAAAAACTGTAAAGGTGTCTACCTAGCACAGTATATAATCCAAGAATGAAGAAGTATTACAACAATGCAACAAATAATTATTGACAGCACTTTCCTCACTTATGTAAAAATAAATCAAGAAGTGCAATGTTACACTAACCAAATCATTCACTAACTAAACAAAAAACAGTAACCAAAAAAATTCAGAAAACAGTATTCACCTATAATGGCAAAATATCACTACACGTCTTTCTTCAATCAAAGTAATTACTATCTATCCACTGAATAACCACTATGACCAACTGTATAGTTCAACTTGAAGTTTTAAATTTACTTAATCCGATCATGTTTTTACATAGTAGTACTGAAGCCACTACTCCAATTTTGTTGCCCATGTGTAATCTTTGCAATTAAATTTAGCACTGTTGTTTACCTACCTAATATTCTTCATGAGAGAGAAAAAGTAGACTTCAGTGGCAGATTATGTCTTTTCAGATATTTTTTACAAGTATTACTCTTCCTCTTACCCTCCCTTTTACATTACAAGCTTCTTGAATATTCCTTAAAGCTCTACAGCTACCAACAAGTTATTTTGTCCTTGAAGACATTCACAGTATTTCTCTTCCATTAGCAAATACATACACTTCATCTTCAGCTAAGTTATTTTTCATAAAATTGTATGAATTACCTTAACAGTATTCTACAAGGACAGTCCAAATCCACAATAAATTCGAATTATCCTGACTAGTGTCTTTCCAAATGCAACTAGCTTTGCCATAAGGGAGGGCCTTTGATGTTCGCATCAAATAACCTTCAAATTGTTCAACAACAATAATCAGCTCTATTGTCTTGATGAATAAACCCTGTGAAAAACTGCCCATGAATGTCATGGACTGTACGTCTTTTTAAGCGACAAGATACAAAACCCAATGTGTGAGTCAATTTACTGAAAATTTAAAGTTTGTGGACTCATAATATCAAGATGGATACTAAATTGAAAGAACAGACAGTATCTGCCAAACTATGAAACTTTTTTTAAAAGGATTCTTCCTATATTTTCCTAAATATTTTACAGATGTTGAAGTTACAATTATTAAAGTGCAGAGGTTGAAGAGTGAATTCAGCTCATAACTTCTTAATACACATGTTCAAAATCTATCAAACGAATAAAGACAGGATCTATCAGTAGCCTGAATAGTCTGATTGAACAGCAAATAAAACAGAACAAAGCCCAAAGCTCTAGGTGATTCAGTAAGTTATCTCTTACCAAGAGAGATCACCCACCTGACAGTTTTTCCACGTTTAAAACAGACAGGACCTTTCACAAGACTCAAGAAAACCACAATATAACATGCAGAGAGGCAGCATGCACACAAAATTCCGTTTTCGACTGTCATCAGATTATCAAAGGGACATTTACAATGCGATTTTTGCCAGTACTGGGTTCCCTGCACAGAGCCTGGCACACGTGGTCTCCCGACTTCCAGCTTGCACATAGAGCGAGCAGTCAGTACACCACGGGAAGCAGAGAACGTGCCTATCTGCCAACAAGAAACACGGGTAAAAGACTTAAGGGTTTCTGGATACTTCGAACTCCACTAGTTACATCATTCAGCAGCTGCAACGATCCATCAGATTCTGCAGAGGCACTCTTCTTACTGCAGAAGAGTCTAGTGTTTTGTTAAAAATAAGTTTCTAAAGGACAAATAGATAGGAGAAACTTGCGAGAAATGGAGGGGAGTTTCTCTCCCTCTCACCTGTACAAAAGACAGCTGCATGCGCACTACGTGGAATCCGCACAAATTTGAGGCGAAGCGAAAGCGTTACACCGCGAGGACAAGAGCCCAAACTAGAACCTCCCGTGGAACACAAGCTTTCGCTTCCCTGCCATTTGTTTCTTAATGAGGACGGCAGCGGACAATTCCCGCCCAACTGCCGAGGAGCAGAACCCGCTGTTAGGGCACATTCCCACGGCACTGGGAAAGGCAGGATCTGATTTCGAGCATCTGGAAAGCAGGCACTGACCTGAGGGTGCGGTTGCCGGCGCAGCCGCGGCGCTCCATGGCGGCGGGCACGCAGCTGGTGAGCTCGGTCCAGTCGGCGTGCAGCCCGCAGCTCCAGCCGGTGGAAAAGCGGGAGAAGAGCCAGGTGTCCTTGTCGCCGCCCGGGCGGTGGCAGGCGCACTTCTTCTGCCCGGCCCGGCAGTAGCAGGGCTGCTCCAGGTGGATGTTACGCACCAGGTGCCGCCCGAAGGTGGTGCCGCCCGTCTTCTGGATGTGGAGGAAGACGATCACGTCGCGGCCCCGCATGTCGAACCGCACCCGCCGGCACAGCTCCCCCCGTGCGAACGGGAACTTGGCCGCCAGTCGTGGCATCGCCGCCGCCTCCTCCTCCTCCTCCTCCTCCTCCTCCTCCCGCTCCGCCGGTTCTCCTCCACGGCGGGCGGCGGAGGCCGACGGGCGGCGAGGGCAGACGGCGCCGGGGCAGGCGGGCGACACGTACTGGTAGACGATGAGCAGGAAGAGCAGCGCCAGCAGCGGCGGCAGCAGCCACCTGTTGAAGCGCTCGTCCATGGCGGTGCGCGGGGACAGCGCGGCGCGAGCTCAGGCGCTGCCGGCCGCTGCCGGGGCGGCCGCCCCGCTCGGATCCCGCAGCCGAGGGGCGCTCGGCTCCCTCCCCGACGGCATGGTCCTGGCGGCTGGGCGGGAGGCCGCGGCTCGCTCCGCTCAGCCCA